>JAWWMP010000057.1:89962-110364 GCA_035047865.1 Dendrocincla tyrannina | reverse complement strand
GCTTCCAGTCAGCTGGAACCTCTCTGGATTCCCAAGACCAATCAAAAATCATCCAAAGAGGTTTTGCTGTGACATCAGCAGTTCTTTAAGGATTCTGGGATGAATCCCACCAGGCCCATAGACTTGTAGGGATCCAGCTGGACCAGCAGATCCCACACAATTTCAGGGTCGACTGGGAATTGATCATTCTGGCAGTCATGGTCCTCCAGCTCAGGGCACTGAGACCCCCTTGGTCCATCATCCATGTTGAAGACAGAGGCAAAGAAAGTGTTGAACACCTCAGTCTTGTTTCTGTCCCTGCTTGTGAGGTGACTATCCTCATCCTATAGGCTGATATTTCTATACTGCCTATTGCTATCAATATATTTGAAAAAATTCTTTATATTGTCCCTCACAGTTCTGGCAGCTTCAACTGCAGCTGATCTTTGGCTGCACGAATTTTCCCCCTACAGCAGCAAGCAGCTTCTCTGAATTCTCCCCACATCACCTGACCTTGCTTCCACTGGGCACACACCTTCCTTTTTTGCCTTATCTCCAAGACAAGATCCCTGCTTAGCCAAGCTGGCCTTCTGCCTCACCTGCTTGACTTCCGACCTTTGGTAATTACCTGTTCCTGTGCCCTTACGAGGTGATGTTTGAAAAGTGGCCAGCACTGATGGGCCCTAGCACCTGCAAAAACATTTTCCCTGGGGTCCTTACTAATTCTCTGAGCAGCCTGGAATCTGCTTTCCTTGTGTCCAGAGCTGAGGTTTTGCTGGTGCTTTTCCTCCTGTCAACAGAGACTATAAGCTCAATCACCTCATGGTTGCTGCAGCCAAGACAGCCACCAATCTCCATTTTATTCACAAGATCCACTCTATTGACAAGCAGCAGATCAAAGAAGGCATCTTTCTAAGTCAGCTCCCTTAGGACCTGTTTCATTGAATTATTTAGATTAGATATTAGAGAAATACCCTGAAAGGGTGGTCAGGCATTGAAACAGGGAAGTGGTGGAGTGGCCATCATGCTGGGGACATGAGTCAGCGATGGGCTTGGCAGCGCTGGGTTAATGGTTGGAATAGTCTTGGAAGTATTTGCCAACCTTAATGAAGCACAGAAGCAGGGATGCAGAAGAGGCTAAACCCCATTTTTTTGGCTCAGTTAAAAATTGTTTGGGTTGTTTGGACCCACTCAGGCCCACTGCAGTGTCTTTAGGATGGTAAAAGGCACCAAGAAAAAGAAAGAAAACCCACCATACTATATAACAGCACTGAGTCAACTGCTTTAATTTTCACCCCAACTATAATTCCTAAGGAGGAAAACCCAAGTCTGTTCAGCTGTAGTTAAGATTGAACAAACACAGCAATTGACACTTTTGCTTTGCCTCTTAGATAAGACTCTATAAGTGCCACATTTTGAAAAAAACGATTTGAAAAAAGGAAAAAAAACCCTAAACCACAAAACAAAAAACCACTAAGTTCCGAGGCCCTGAGAAAGCCCTGAGGAGCCAATGTCACTTCACATCACCAAGGGAGGGGATTAAATTCTGCTGGATGCCAGAGCCAGTTCTCCCCACTGCCAGTCCAGCTCCAGCTCCTGCATCTGTTCTCCAAAAGGCTTCACCAGTGTGTGACCTGGTGGGATCAGGGGCACAGCTATTGGCAGATGCCAAGATGGCTGCAGGAAGGCCTGAGCACCTGGGACCTGCTGCCTGGTCAGGGCTCCTGGCAGCACTTGCCAGCATCTCTCCATGATGCTCGTGCATGTAGGAGGCAGCTCAAAGGGACAGAAGCAAAATGGGGATGGGGGGGAAAAGAAAGTAGTGGCAGGAGGGATAGATGGAAAAGGAGTGATTGCAGGGGCTATGGAGTGGTGGAAGTGGTTAGAGGTACAACAGATAAAAGGAACAGGACCAAAAGATGCTGGAAAGACACACAGGGAAGGAAGATATGGAAGACTGCCAGCGGGAAAAGGAAAGAGATGGAAATCAGCAGGAGCTTTCCCCTTCTCTCCTCCAGCCTCCCCATAATGTTCCTTGCAGCTTACACTTGGGGTTAGCTGGAGCAGCAACACCCACTCTGGAAACCCCAGGATGGCCTTGAGCTTGTCTATTCAGGTCACCAAAGATTTGCCAACTAGCCGATAGGGAGCCATCAATTAGCACCCATAGAGGAAGAGGCACCTTGCTCACCTTCAACCCTTTCAGTAACCCAGGCACGTTTATCCCAGAGGATCCACTGGCATCAGAAGGCAGGCTGGCACCACCTCCTTCAGACGCTGGTGAGTGCCTTCCAGCTTCACACAGAGCTCTGGCAACAGTGACACAGACACCCTATGTGACAGAAAACAGAAAACTACCAACCCAGACACTGCATTTGATCCCAGGGAAAGCCCCATGACTAGAGGAGGGGATCCCATGGTGAGGTTGGCTGCACAGGCCTCAGCAACCCATACTAAGCAGCAGTGAGAAATTTCAGATTACTTCCTGCAGACAGCTTCATCTCTGTCTGTTCCCCCACTGCACGTAGGTGACAACTTCCCATCTGTTATCCAAGCACATCCCAAATCAGGGTGATCAGTATTTGTCAAAAAAAGGAAAAGAAGAAGATACTGGGCAAAACATTTCCAGGTGTAATTTAACAAGGCTTTTGCTATCAGTCAGCACCAGGCTCATAAGCACTTTTTGGGATTGTTAGCCCTCGTTTGCCATAAAAGACTTATTTTTCTTTGGTTTTTCCTTTTTCTTTTCATTAATTCAAAGGAAACAAAAATAGGCCTGCAGCCCCACAGCATCCCTGAAGCTTGGGTGCCACCTGCAGAATCCATGCAGCAGCCCATTTATCCACCTAAGGTAAAACACATGGCCAGCCAGCCTCAGCAGAGTCTGGTGGGCTCATTTCTTTGTCCCATTATCCAAAAAACACTCTAGCCTTGCAAACACCATGTCTACAACAATACCCACCTGGTTTACCCCCCAAGAGCCCCACTCCTGGTGCAGAACACGAGCAGGGAAACACAGCCTCATGGAAAACACTTTTTCATGTGCTTCAAAGCCAGATCTTTGGAAAGCTGCAGTTGCTGTTGCATATTTCAGTGAGCTGGGCTACAGAGAGGCAACACAATACAGAACAAGCCTCAGAGCCACCCACAGCAAACCCCAGCAGCGAGCAAACAGTGCAAAGTCACACCAGTTATGCCCATGAACCTCTAATCCACTCTACAGGAGTCACTGAGCTCCTGTCACACAGCAATGCTGGAGAGCTGAGCAGACCCAATCCTCCACCAGGATTCAACCCTGGACACAGTCATGGCTGAATCAACACTCATTACCTCACCCTTTATTGGCACTGGAGGCTCCAACTACAAAGCAGGGCTAAAGGCCTTCAGGGATCTGCAGAAGCTGTGGCAGCTCCACCCCAGAAGTGTTCAAGGCCAGGTTGGATGGGGCTTGGAACAACCTGGTCTACTGGAAGGTAGACCATGGCAGTCTCCGCCTATGGCAGGGGGTTGGAACTAAATTTTCTTTAAGGTCCCTTTGAACCCAAAGAATTTTAGGATTCCACAATCTGCTATAATCACTCCCTGAGCTCCTGAGTACCTCCTGCCATGAGCAGTGACCTCAGCAGCCACATGCACGTTCCAGCACTGCCACCAAACAGGACAAAGCCAGTGATGTTGTGTGCCAGGGTGGGCAACATTTCTTAAAACCACATGTTGAATAAAAGCAGAGAGCAAGAACCACACAGGCCCATCACAGCTCCCCCATCCCATCCCATCCCATCCCATCCCATCCCATCCCATCCCATCCCATCCCATCCCATCCCATCCCCCTACCCTCCTACCTCTGCCCACTCTGCTTTCCAGAAAGCAGAGTGGCTTTTCCTCTGCAGCTGCACTGCTCAAACACAGCCAGATCTCAGAGCACACCAGAGACCCATCCCTCATGTCTGCTCACAGGAAACAAGCCTCTTGGCTGCCAGGACAGTGCCTCAGCAGTTTCTAACAGTGATGCCCGACTCAAACACTCCCCAGGAGAAAGGAAGAAGCCAGAGCAGGTTTCCAGGGCAAGCCTTTCCCATGATGTAAGCTCCCACATATATCGAAGTATCCCACTGCATTCAGCACAGCCATGCACCTCCGTGGCACACAACAGACCCTGCAGGCAGGGAGGAAGGAGCTGGCTGCACTGCCAGACCATGGCTGAGCAGGCTGAAACACTCCTTGCAGGCCAAAGCAGTCACTTACCTTACCTGGAAGACATCAGGTCTGAACTCCTGCATGAAGATACCCATTGCAAACTTCCAACCATCTGCTGTTTCCAGTTTTGCCCTCATTAGCCCTCACTGCATTTAAAGGGAATTGCTTCTCATCCTACACTGACCCTGGGATGCAAGGAAGTTTCACAGCGCAGAGTGGAGACAGGCAGGTGACAGACAGCAACCAACTCAGAAACCATCAAGCAGGAGCCCACACTGCTGCAAGCTCTGGGCAGCATGTAGCACTGCGCTGGCATGTTCAGTTCCCCTTGGATACTCAGCTGTGAAAGGTGGGAGGGAGGAAATTTGGGAAATAGCTGTCTCAAGCCAGGACTAGCTGCAAAGAAGGAGGTCAGGGCTTTTTGAAGGCTCCCAACTCATAGGAAGGAGAAGAGAAATGCCTTCAAACTAGCAGAGCTAATGAAGGAGGGGGCAAGATACTCACCTGCTTCACTGCTGCCACAGGAACCTGTGCTCCAAGCTGAAGGAAGAGCCAAGAGCTGTCTTTCTTCTCGGTAAGCTCCCTCCCTGTAACCGTATCATTGGGAGCACAGGGAGGTCATCACAGCTGTATGACGGACAGCAACCTAGACCTAGGTCCTATGCTAAATTCACGGAAGATGTATGCAGCATTCCACTTCTAATGCCCCCATCCTTCCAGAGCTGGATGTTGGATAAAAGTAACCAACCATTCCCCTCTGTGAGAACATGAAAAATTCTTTCCCCCTCCCCATGCAGTCACAAGTAGGCTTTGGTGAGCATCATCACCCCAAAATAAGAGACACCAATACTCCCGCACACACAGGGATGACATTGGCAGGTCACCAGTGTCCCAGACTTGTGCAGAAGCTACTTTTATTCAGAACAGAGGAGGAGCTGGACTATCCAGCAGTGACATTTGCTGGGATATCAGTGCAGTTCCTGCAGATGTCCTATGTTTTGGTGCAGCTCACTTGCTGCAGCTGCTCCCAGGGAAAGAGCTGCTCACTAGACCACAGGCAGACAGGTCTGGGGTCACCCAGTAGGAGCAAGCACACAGCCCTGCACAGTGTGTCCAACTTCAGATAGTTTCTTCAGTGACTGTACAGACAGGACCGGTACACGCCTTGCACTGTGGGGTTTAGGCTCTTTTCTGACACACTTAACACATCATTCACATGGGAACTTCTCCAGGTTGAAAGGTGCAGTGCACAGAGGCACAGGGCAGATGCCCAGACACTACCCATGTGTGGAGGCAGTAACCCAGGTCTGCTGTACACAACTCTCAGCAGCATTCTGATTTTTTCAAAACCAAGGAAAAGCTGGAAATTCAAAACCAACAGAAGTATTTTCACACATGCATCAAGTCTAAAGGTCAGGAACTCAGTATGCAACTAATTTAATTTTATATTGTTTATCCCAGCACAAATACTGATGGCAAGATTAAAGGTGATGGCAAACCTGTGCTTCAGAGCTCAAGCCTATTTCTCACCAGAGCCCATGAAGAAGCTGCTGTAGAGACTTTAGTCTGCATTTTTCTGCTCCAGAATTTCATCGCCTCACCCTGCAACATCTGGCCACCTTCCATGCAGAAACCAACCTGTATAACCCTTGCAGTCAATTTGTTTAGCACCTCATCCAACTTTACTAGCAGCACCCATGACCCAGGCACTGCTACAGGTCACCTAGGAGGCCCAGAGAGCTGCTGGAGTCAAGCCTGCCGTGTCCCACCCTGCCGGCTCCTACTCCAGGGGTCGCTCAGCTCCAGAAGACTCCATTGGCAGTGGACGGTCTCATGAGCAGGTGACATCAGGAACAGAGTCCAAATTCCAATCTCTAGCCTTCTGTCCCAAATTGCTGAGCATTCCCCTTGTGCAGCTACTGCACCACAGGAACTGAAAAGACACCCCAACACACATTCTCTGATCTCCAGATGAGAGGAGCTGCCTTTCCATGCTTCACGGAAGCCCCACGCAGCATCAAGAGCCTGACAGCACACACAGGACAGGGTCTACATCCATCTGGTCTTTAGCTCTCAGGGCTCACCTTGGCAATATTCAAGCTGAAAACCTCCCTGTGGTAAGGAAATGAGTTTACTAATTTCCAAGGACCACTAAATTATGGAGTGATCAGAGAAGTACACCCTCTTGGTTACTCTGAACTTCTGACAAAGCTGAGAAGTAGGCAGCAGCATCAGGCTGGGTTTTAAAAAATACAGAATCTATACCAAAGAGAGCCTCCAAAATCAGACAGGAGCCCTGATGCAGATCAGAAGTTCCCTTGCCCCTCATCCATGCTCCTCCATCTGAGCTACAGCCAAGTCCTTTTGTAACCAGGCTTTTTTCCTGGTCTGAGCCCACAATAAATGGTATTTTTCTCTCACCTCACTATAGTGAAAGTTAGTTAGCACCAGCTTCCAAAGGAAGAGGGAGGAGGCCCTGGACTTGCCTGTGTGTTTATGACAGGGCAGCAGGATCTCTAGTTGAAATAACCACCTTGTTGAGCTCCAGACTGGGCCAACTACCAGTTTCTTGAGCAATCCCAGACAAGTCATTTAGGTCAGGAGTTCAGAGAGCTCTAGCCAACTCCTGGCTCACAGTTTCCTTTCTCCCAGACTCGGTTTCAGGAACTGATTCAGCCCTTGAACGTGACAGATCACCACTGGGACCAAGGTGACAAAACCAGCAGAAATGCACTGCCAGATGGAGGGGTCTGCTCCTTTCACCAGCTAGAACTAGCCTATTCATAGTTTAATCCCCTCAGGATTATTCTTTAATTCTTTCAGTTTTTGAAGCAGTAATTTCCTCTTTCATGCTTGATCTTCTCTGTTTGTTTAACTAGTCACCACCAGGAAGGTCTCTGGGCACCCAAATGGTGACTTTGCACTCCTCAGACAGAAGCTCAGGCATTGAAGAAGAACAACAGTGAGGAATGTTTCTCAGAGAAGGCAGTGTAGGCAGTCAGGGAAAGCAAAGACACACACCTCCCCAGCACAGTGCCACATAAACACCCCCACAGAAAAGAGCTGCACAGGGAGACTGAGGCTGGTTCACCTGAGTTAAGGCAGCAGGAAGGTCTGGGTTGGGGCAGTGCTGACAATGCTCTTGCAACTCCCACTTGCAGTCTGGTTTTAAAAAGAGGCAGCTGCTGCCAGCTGCAAACTAAGACTGAGGCCAAGTACCAGAGGGCACTTCTGCCTCTTGGAACACACCAAAATCATCAGTCTGTTTTCAGCTCTGTACAGCAGCAAGCAACAGGAGCAGGTTCGCCAAGCGAGACCACCCCAACAGCAACACTCAGATTTCAAGGCCCGTCACAGTCCCTTCAGCTGAGCCCAAACGACCCAAACTCTATTCACTGCTGGAAGGCAATACCCATTTACATTTTACCTAGTACAGATCCCACTAGCCCACTCCAAAACCACTCTGGGATGTGAAATAGAGCACATAAAGGACAGACAACTCAGGAGATTTGCACATCAATCTGATGTAACACTTCAGTAGCTGCACCCTCTCAGCTACCCTCCAAAACCTTCGCTTCTGGGAGGTCCTTAGGACAGGAAGGGCAGACACATGTAACCCGGGCAAGATAGAGTGAAGCACGAATGCAACTATCCCAGGTCGGATGAAATAACACACTGCTTGGAAAGCCCTTCAGGCCACAAGCAGCAGCTACCTACCTGGCAGTGTAGAACAGTCTGCACAATGCCATGACCCCAGCTGCTCAGGAGCCTGAGTGACTCAGTTGTACAGTTGCTCCTGAAAGCTCTTCTCTCAGAGGTCTCATCAAATGTGCTCATCATACCCTCTCCACACTTCAATTAGAGCCACATTTCAGTAGGTATAATGCCCAGCACTGACAGCAAGAACCAGCACATTACTGGGAAGGAGAGGGAGGAGAGGAGTGAAGAACACAGCTGAACAAAGGAGCTGCCTCCTGGGAAAGCTGCAGAGCTCAGCCTGTCCCAGTGATCTCCCAAACACTTCGAAAAAGATGACCATCACTGCATCTGCTTTCAACACCACCATTTCTTCCAAGGCATAACATAGCTTCCCATTGCCCCACAGGGAAACAGGCAAGGGAGAGCAAGAAAAAGCTCATAATTCCAACATGGCACAGCACAGGGAAGCTTGGAGAGAAAAACAGCCACCAGTTTCATATAATCAGCACCAGTCTGAGTTACAGCAGCCATGCACAGTTCATGCCTGCACCAGAAACTACGGAAACAGCAGGATTAGCTGAATTGGCTTATACACAGTGGAAAATTTCCACATATTAACTAAATCAGCAAGAGAGGGACTGAGCGATGGGTATACTTAAAGTTATCTCCTGCTCAGGAAAGCAACTGTTTCCCTGGTGCACTCTTCTCAGCAGTAATCAATTCCAGAGTCCAGCCTCTTCATTCGGATTTCAGATTCAAGTATGTCCCCTACAAGCATTTTCTTGACTTTTCTCCACATTCACTACTTCCCTATTTAGCTGATAGTTCTCAATTTCTGTATTTTAACTCCGTTGACAACAGCACAGTGGAAAAATAAACTGATTCATGCTGTTTGTCACCACAGCACACAGGAGTTTACCTGACACAGCTGAGGTGGTTAGACTATGGGTATGCTCCCACCTCCTCCCTAACCCCCTATGCCAGATCTGCTCTCCTACCTCCTTCCCCTGCAGTCATTTTGCTATCATCTTGGCCCTGAAAAACAGGCAGTGGAGTCCACTAGTTCACCAGGAAAGTACCCTGCAGAATGTCACATTTCCATGCAATTCCTGAATGTAATCATCTCCCTGTACAGTTTAATGGAGCTGACATGAAGGATGTGTGGGAACATGCAGCCTAGGCAGGGAAAGGGGATGATCCCTGCTTCAGAGACAAGCAGCTGATGAAGGCACAGAGCCACTTGCTTTGAATAGCCAACAGAAGCAAAAGCTCTGCTCACTACCTGGTTTAATGTTAGGAACTGGAGGTTCACATGAGAACCAAACAAAACCCTCAAATCACGAACCTACTTCTTGTGCAGGAAGGAGTGACTGTTTAGTAAAAGTTACATGAATAACTCAAAGAGTTCATTAAGAAGTTGTTGTGTGTCCCAGCATTAAAACACAAAGTTGCTTTTCAGCCTCCATTCAGCCCTCAGTTCCCGGAACAATTTTAATACTTATTGTCAGGCGTCCTCCCATCAGATATGTTTGGCCCTCTGCAAGGGACCCTATTAACATGTGTAAGGCAATGCTGGATGGGGCTTGGAGTACCCAGGACCAGTGGAAGGTGTTCCTGCCCATGGCAGGGTGGTGGAACAAGATGGTCTTTCAGGTCCCTTCCAGCCCAAACCAGTCTGGGATTCTGAGGTTCTATGTAGCAGCTGGCTAAGCAGCCAGTCCAAACCTCATGTACTATTTGTGCTCATGTACTACAGGTACCACAATAACCTTCACAGGTGAGAGGATGACAACCCTAAGATGTGGGTGCATCTGTGAGGCAAGTCCTCTGTCAGTAACATGAGGTGATCTTAGCTCACACCACAGACGAGCTTGCCATACGAAGGTCAAAGGAAGCACCACGTATGCCCACCTACCCCCAAGCGCTGTGCTGTCAAACTCACTAGCTGAAAGTGGCAGTTCCACAAGGGGAGAAAGTGGTTGGTTTGCCTGTTTTAGCCAGTTTTTCATGCTTTCATACAAGAAGGCAGACAAGTCACCACAGAGTTCTTATAAGAAGCTCATATAATTGGGCAAGACAGAGCACATCTCACACACCTCACCTAAGACAGATCCCTCTACCGAGCTCCATCAAAAAACAGGCACAGTGTGAAACAGCTCAAGTTCTTTGAGTTCATTTAACCAGGCCCAGGACTGGGACAGATATATCCTAGCAGATCCAGGGAGCTACCAGAAAGACTTTTGCAAAGCTAATGCAACACTAAGAGGAAGGAAGCAGCACCACCCCTTGAAAAGGATGATTTTCCATCATCCAGTGCCTCCTGGATTCCCTTCAGAGCCAAGTTCAACCTTGTGGCACTGATTTAATAGAACATACTTCATTGCTTAGCCAAAAGGACTGGCACGGGTCACTGCCATGAAGATGTATGCAGAGGGACTACTTAAGGACATAGCCAAGACACAAAAGGCTTGACAGGGTAACCCTGCAGAAGTCCTAGGAGTTTGCCCCTCCACTCCAGAGGCAGTTTCCTGCAAGCAATCTCTTGGTCACCAGTCTTGCTGTTGGCTTTAGATACAGGAATTAGGATTAGCTGTTAGAAGGTGCAGAAGCCTGTTTCAGCCTGCTGTAAGAACATAGATGAGCCACCAAAACTGTCACCAACAAGTACCAACAGAAACTTCACTGTGAGCTCCAGGGCTTCAGCCAAGCCTTCCCATAGCAGACAGCAATTAAAAACTGAGCTGCAAAGTTTAACGGCAGCACTAATCACTACCACACATTTTATACTAGGATTTGGGATTACCGCACCCACAAATCAGCTTCTTAAAATAAAAGTGACATTTATTGAGGTTCTTTGGAATTTATTTTAATAATTAATACAAGTTATTTATCAACAGAGTAAGACTTCACTGTTCCTTTGGAGCATTAATAAAAAGGTGTGATAATGCCTTTTAGGTTTTATGATAGGTATGATGTCATTTGTTCCTTTAGGGTTTTTGCCATCTGCCCACGAGCAGGGAACAGGAAACTTCTTGACAGAAGAGATGCAAGAGCCCAATAAGGCCCAAAAGCAAACTTTTACTATTTAGGTGCATACACACCAAATATTCCTTTCGTTAAGAACCACCCAGACCTCTCTTCAAAGCTGGGTCTGTTAGCAAAGATGCTCAAATCTTTGATATAACAATCTTGATAGGACTGAGGCCAGAAGCAGAACTGGATTAAACATTAAGGAAAGACCCGAGCTAGTTTGCAAGGAGGAGAGTGGGGCTCACAAGGGATAAAAGCTGTTATTTACAAGTCCTTCACACTCAGGAGAAAAGGTAAAGGAAATAACTACCCTCAGGCAGACTTGTGAAGATACTTTATGTTTAATACATCTGAAAAGAATGCATATACAAAGAACTTAGACATGAAAAAGCATTGGTTCAACACTAATGAGTCTACAAGAAATCAGAATTTTGGAAGATGGAGAAGATTCACTAAGTCTTAAAAACTTTGAATTTGCAGGCCAAAATACATATTTGGTAAAATCCTTACTCACTGAAGTTGGTCTGCATACAGACCCTGCGTATGATCCTCAGGGGCTGGAGCCCATCTTACAGGTTCAAAGTTACTCATAAGCAAAATGCAGAAAAAGAGGTTCCATTAACTGGTCCCGGCATGGTGCCACACTAAACACCAGAAGCCCCTTCCTGCAGTTCCTTCCAACTGACACAGGTCAGTCTTTCCACCCCTCCCTGAAGGATGCCAAGCCATCCAGTGAGAGATGCACCATCAGAGCCAGCTCCAAAGCCCATCACTGCATACCCTGGGTCTCTTCAGGGTGTCCAAGCAGCAGTGTATGTGCAGATCATTGTAAGCATTTCTCTAATAATTAAGGATTGGCAGAAGATGGATTTGCTAAAAGCCAACTGATCCAGCTAGGCATGCTTCCAAAGGTGCAGTTATTTCTTTATCACAAGTCAAAAGCTTCTGATGGCAAAGATTTAGCAAGAGACTGTCAAGTTAGTTTCAAGTCTGATGGTGCATTCACAGAAAATGATTCTCCTATTCCTAAGGCTTCATAACTTAAGAGAATGGGGTAGAAATTTATGACCTGCACAGTAAAAAGTCAGGGGAAAAAGATACAAGGCAACTTCAAAGGAGATGTATTTTCTACACTCCTTAGAGAAGCACCAGCTTGGGACACTGTTACTTTCCTAACTAAAGTCTGCTCACACCCAGGCTGCTGGCTGGCTACTGAACAGCCCTACCAGGTCTTGAAACCAGAACCAAATCTTGCCAGACTGGCATAAGGGGCAAGGCTTCAGTAAAACAGCCTAAAATTAGTCTGTTACAGAAAAAGCCATTGAACATGCCTTGATGTTAAACAAAATTAGAAACAATAAACAAAATAAAAACTAGTACTGATCAGTCTTTTCTGATAACACGTAGTTACTCAAAATTAACTAGTTTAACTGAATTGAGGGGGCACTGGGGAATAAACACTAACATTCTCATCTCACACCGGGATTGTGTGGGGGAGATGGGAGGGCAGGGCATTTGTCATTATTGCAAAAACAAATTTTAAAATTTGTATCTTTAGTTTGATTTAAACATTGCTTTTAATATGACATCAAACACCAGCTTTGCAGAAGGGGCTGTGGAGGGACGTTCATAGCAGCACACACCTGCGAGTCTTCTTCGGCTCCGGGGGCTCCAGGGCAGCCAATATCGCTTCGTCAAATACATTCTTTAGGCCTTTCTGAAAAGGGGCAAAGAGAGAAAGGGGCAGTCTCATTTTTGAGTTGTCACACAAGCAAAACCCCAGAAAGCCAAGCGGCACCCATACCCCTCTACAGACAGATGGAGGTTTGCCATCCACAACTCTCAGAGCCTGCCTGCCTGGTAAGGCTCCGTCTGAGCCACACTGCTGCAACCAGCAGCTCCTGAGAACAGCATCTCATTTTCAGAACAGGAACACAAATCCTCTGAAAGTAGACCAGTGTACTTCACATTAAGCAAAACACACACACCAAGGTAATTTCCTTAAGGCAATTTTTATGATTAACTGGCTACTCACACATTTCACACACTAATGACAAAGCAGAAAAGTGTTGCATTCAGATGGAAGAGCTCTACCTGGAGCACGCCTGGGACAGCAGACACCCATGTGTTAGGGAAGAGACAGGGCAAGCATGCAATGATAACCTGGTCCAGTATACGCTTTCGTCGTGTATCCAGCCCTAAACACCCCAGGGTTAGAAGCAGCCAGGCAGAGCCCAGAAGCTGCCAAGGTAGCAGAGAAGTCGATCTGGGAGGAGTACACAGTAGTACTGTACACTGTGTTGAGGATTAAACTGGAGCTAGGAGATGCAATTTGAATAAAGCTTCATCAGTCATTTATACAAACAACTGCAATTTTTAATTTCAAAATTTAAAGACAAGCTACAATTGATGTTTTCTCCTTAAAACAATAAAAATCAGAAGCACGATAGTAAGCAGCAGCTTTACATCTTACAGTAACAGGCTTTAAGGATCTATTATTGAAATGAAGAGCTCTACCACGTTAGTGAAAGCAAGAATTTTAACAGTTCATAAAGCAGTAGCAAGTACATTGATATTTACCTCCCCGCCAAGGACTGACAAATACTCCACTATAGCACAGACAGCCAAAGCAACAGCAACAGAAAAACATCTCACTGCACACAGAAGAACCAGAAAACCCTTCACGTTACAGCATCACTTGCAGATCACCGGTTCAGGTACTTTTGTCATGCAAATACAGTTTACAAGTTCACAAGCAGAAATTGAAAACACACCCATTGTTTCCTCCAGCAGGATTCAGGAAGATCAAGCATCATCTCTTATTTTTGATCTTTCTTTAAATAACAATGTAACCAAATCCCTTCCCCCAACAGCCTGAATTATAAATCTAGCCACATCTGGCAACCCAAGCAGCAGGGAGTTAAGCGAGTCCAGTTCGTGTTGCACAGTCACAGCATTTTACTAAAGATCTCAAGTACTGTTTTCAGTCCAAGGGCTAATACAGAGGTTGCTCTAAGATGGTAAGCAGGCACAACAGTTTTCAATCAAGGTGGTTTGATGCATTTTTAACCACGTTTCTACAGTAGTGGGACAGAGGAAGCAGCAGCAAGAGGGGAAGAAGAAAGTTTAGAATATACAGCACTTCCTTTTGGGCTGAGTTTCCGGAGGCTCGAGGGCAGCTAGGATAGCCTCATCAAACACATTCTTCAGACCTCTCTACAAGACAGAGGGGAGGAGAAAAAACAGCAGCTAGGTTAGAGGATTAGAGAAAAACAAGCAGATACAAAGAGCATTCAGGGTAGAGCAGGCTGAATTCACAGAGGCAGTAAACAGATTTACTTTGTAAACAAAGTAGATCCCAGGAGGAAATCTCAGTTTGATGACCCAGAAGTCAATGACAGAGACAGACAGAACATTTGACAGACCAAGTCAGACAAAACACTCAGCAGAGCAGAGGCAGAAACAAGGGGGTGGGCGCCACACAAAGGGTGGTCATTTCCACTCCACTGCAGTACATACACTGAGGAAGTTTACAGTGGAGTAAATGGAGCAGAGAGCAAGCAGCTTATCCCACCATAGGGACCCCAAAGGTCAGCTAAACCTTTTGTAGCCACCCACAGTGGGTAAGTGAGCACCTTGGCTGCACAGACTACTGCTCCCAAATTCCCCAGTGGCAGCTGGTCCAGAGCAAAAGCTCTAATCAACCCCTCTGCTTTGTGAATTCAGCCCCTGAATAACTGAAGGTCTCAAGATGGCTGGGAACGCACAATCTCGGATGCAAGCAGAACCTCCCTGGTAAGCCACTGTCACTGGCAGTCAGTAACTCAGTCATTAGAAGTGATGCAATACCTTACCAGTGCTACTCAGACACTGGGAGCCAGCATGGAAATGGGTGCATTTCAGTTATTCAGTTTAGTTTCCAAGCAAGTACAACCACAGGAAGATAGAAATGGTGTTAGGACTGAAACAACTGGGATCTAACACCAGACAAGCAGTCACAGAGCTGCAGGACTCTGCAGGGGTCACACTGGAGCATGGAGCATGCACTGCATTTGCTATAAGCACAACAGGAACACTGCAGGGTGTTACCACTCCCACACAGCTCTGCCAAGTTACACACTACACCAGAAGTAAAATCTGGCTCAGTTTAGGCTAACTGGACTCGCCTAAATCTACTGTCATGAGCGCAACCTTCATAAATTCAGCTTTATGACAGCTAAAGGCAAACAGAAAAGCTTCAATTACACCCTGCAAACAACTGCAGTCTGTGCAAAATTTAGACTTTTTTTTTAAGATCATTCAAATGCAACCAGTTTCTCCACCACCGGTTATACTGGATATATCCCTTTTAGAAGGTCTTTAATCTTGTTTTACTGAAGCACATACATGGGATATCTGTAAGTTCCATCTGGAAGCATTTAGGCCATCACATTACATACAAGATTATACTTGCATGTATAATCTTGTTTAAGGAAGCTACAGTGTGCATCCTGTACATCCTCCCCAGCAACTTTTTCTTTTTTTTAAATGAGTTGCAACCCATGCTGACAAAAGAGCTAAAGACTTCAGGCAAGTAACACCTCTGAAGTCAGTCCTAATTACACTTCCTTTCTCTCCAAAAACAATAAACTCAATGATGTACTGTTAGACAGATTAAGAACCCATGCAGGGGTTCCTTAATTCTCCTACTCAGGGACTTCATTTTTATTTTCCTATTGCACAGGAGAAATCTGTTCAGGAGCCCAAAATCTAGGATTTGTTTTGGAGAATCTAGCAAATAAGTGAAGAGTGACAAAATTGCTGTGACAATAGAACCAGAGTTACAATCCTGGATGACCAAGACTAGCAACATGAAGGGAACCATCTTCAACATCACAGGCACACAGGCCCATACACCACTTAAAATCATGGCTCTGTGCTGCACTGGAAACAAGCTGAGATCAGGCTTCCTTCACTCCCACCATTCATGGACAGCTTAAGGCACTTCATAAATTTGTGTCAAAACTGTCAACCCAGCATCTGGGGGGAAAAGAAACTGAATTCAGCATTCTCCCTGGTGTTACGTACTAGCATTTAGAAAGTTCACTCAGACATATAATTCTTCAGAGTAACAGAAGCAACAATCACTGCAGTTGCAACCTGTTCCTCAGTCACCCTTTCCAAAAAGCAAAGCCTTATCTACTTGTCAGAGGGACACTGGATATTATTTTGTAGAGAAAGGTTGGAGACAGACTTTGAAAATGCCTTCATCAGAAAAAGGGATTCCTGAGGAAAGGGGGATAGAACTGGCTCCCCAGTACAGCACTCATCCAAACTAAGGGAGAAGATATTCTGTCTATACAGAAAAGACTCAGAAACTCAGCCTCTCATGATTGACCTAGTACAAAAACAAATGTGCTAGCTCCATGAGTCTATGATTACTTGCTACTGTGGTATCAGTCATTTGTAAATTAGTTGGGAAGAAAAAACCACCCTGGACTGCTGAGGTGAACCATGCTGACAACAGCCAAGGTACAGAGAAACTGGATACTCAGCTCAGTCGCACTTCAGCCGAAACCAGCTACTACTGCATTGCCTTGCAGGTAGGAAAACAATCCTTTCTGCCAGGCTTCTGTATTCAGCAAGCGGCCAGCAAGATCACTGCGGGAGCTCCACACAACCCTTCACAGATCAGCTATGCTATTTGCCAGATACTGCTGACAGACCCAGGGAAAAGGTGTTTTGTGAGGGGAGTCAACAACAAATGAAGGAAGAAGAATGGAGGTGATGCAAACCAACTAGTCCTCTGGGTGAGAAGGCTTCTGAATCCTCCTCCCAGGTCACTCCTGACTCCTAAAACCATCAATGGGTATACAGGCACTAACTCTGGAAGAAATTCAGGCTGAGCTTCCAAGTGCATGAAGCTCTTCACTGTAACAGAGACAGCCTATCTGGAAATAGAATGGATAAACACTGATATTTTTTATCATATCAGCTTTTGCTCTGGTAATTCAAAGTGTTTCCATTCAATTTGAGCAGACTATACAAGGGTCTAAAGCTACAGAGGAAAGGGTCTCAGTGAGCAGTACAGGACAATAGTCCTGGCAGATATTTATCCAACTATCAGGTTCTACAGCCTAGTTAATAGAAGCATTCAGGATGTGCCAGACACAATCTGAAACAGTATTCTGGGAGTGAACAGACCTGTGAGAATGACAGGTCAAGCGCAAATAACCCTCAGCTTGCCTGTGGGCAGTAAGGAAGCACAGCCAAGATCACCTTTTGATCAGGGATTCCCAGGATGAACTACAGCGTGCCTTGCCACACCACCTCCGGTGACACTGTCCTGCACAACTCCAGCACAGCTACTTCATTCACAGCAAACACTCAGGCAAAGCTTTGTTCCAAAAAAAGCCTCTGGATCCCAAATGGAAGAGCCAACATGCAATCTGGGCAAAAGGGGCCTAGTAAGTAAGTAAAGCTGCAGGCTTTGTGAAGTTTTGCAATAAAGCTTTGTGCTCAAGGAGATGAATGCACAACATAACTGAAAAGAGTGAGAGGCTTGATATTTGAAAGAACGAGGGGCTTCATATTGTGCACCCCTAGTTCCATGCACATCAGGCAGGGACAAACTCTTTACAGAGTAGCAAAATGGAAGTTGTTAAAAGAGTGGCAGACAATTCTCCAAGAGCAGGCACACAAGATTAAGTTCCCAGGGCATCCAAAGTCAAAGGCAACAGGACAGCTAGTCAGAAAATGGCTCCCACGCTAGTATTTCTAACTAAAAGGGAAAGGATAATCAGATTTCATGGCCTCAAATCAGCTATTTTAGCTGGCTTTAGACTCATGTTCATAAGTTAGTTCACACATCACATTTATGTCTTTCATTTTTATTTTCTGTTTCAACAGAACTTCCATCTGAAGGCGGACACAGGAAACAGCTCACCACCAACTGCACAGGAAGAGAAAGCAGCTCTAGACCATGAAAACTTCCAGTCTTACAAGTACCAGCATTAACTTTTCTGAGAAGCTTTTTTTTTCCCTTTGGCTGCTCTGTTCAGTAGTGAGCTGCACCCTGTGCCCTAACCCAATTTTTGTCTGCAACACACCTTCTAAGTTTTCCATAGTTATTCTTCTCCAGCACAGAAGCAAACACAAGCAAGCACATTCTCCTCCATCATTCTTCTACACTAGGCCTAATCCTCACAGTATGATTTCTTTTTTGTACCTCTGCCAACTCCTTGTGCCTTAGAACAACAAGACAAAGTTACAGTGCCAACAGCAGAAACAGAGCTTATACCCTTTTGCATCCACTTTGAGCTGTTTTTCCCTGGAACTGAAAAAAGTATGGGACATAAGCAAGCAAAAATGGTCAAAGACCAACCCTCACCTGCGTAAGCGCAGAGCATTCCACGTATTTGACGGCCTTCAGGTCCCGGGCCAGCTTTTCAGCCGTCTCTGGGGTTATGGGCTTCTGCTTGTTCTTGGCAAGTTTCTCAATTGTTGAGGGATCATCTCTTAGATCAATCTGGGTCCCAACAAGCAGGAAAGGAGTCTTTGGACAGTGGTGAGTAATTTCAGGTACCCACTAAAGACAGAGAAGACATGACATTTGTTATTAACCACCTATAGTAACTGCTGACATATTTTAGCAGCAACCTTTTAAGGCAAAGTTCAACCAACCTTTTCTTTCACATTTTCAAATGAAGAAGGAGACACCACTGAAAAACAGACCAGAAATACATCTGTCTGTGGATAGCTGAGGGGTCGTAATCTATCATAGTCTTCCTGACCTAGAGAGAAGAAAATTAACACAGTATTAGACACAGACAACAGAATATTAGACACAGACAACAGAATACTATCCTTTACAGTGGGTTAGAATGCACATTCCAGCATAACATTACCATGCTTAATCCTAACTCTTAACCAAAGAACCAAGCAATACCCTGAACCCAAACATTAGTTTTCAAATCCAGAATTCGTTCACTTGCTATGTAACAGTGAGCTGCTGAAAGTCACAGGAGAGATGGGAAGTCTGCAACACATTTTTAGATCAAACACCCTCAGACTGCATAATACTTTCCTCAATTATGAAGAAAAGTTGCAGAACATAGACCTGGTTATAGATGAGGTCCTCTGCACCGAGTCCATTCCATACAAGTACTATGCCACCAAATTTCATTACCCTGCAAAAAAACCTACCGTTTGGAGGGAAAAAAAACCAAACAGTTTTGTTCACAAAAAAGTTCTGACTTATGCTGCGAGCGGTCAGTGAAGTGTTCCCAGGCAGCAGGCTGAGAATGCTGCTGGTACTTGATGAGGCCACCCAGCAGCATTCCCCTAAAATCTCACCAAAATCCCAGCATGGGCTGTGTTTTGGAGGAAGCCTGGGCTCTTCCCATTGAGTCCCTAAGGGCAGGCAGTCCCTGCAGGGCACCACTAGCACTGACCCACCAGCCTCACTCTGCCCCGGCTCTTTCTTAAACCTCCTCCTGCCCAATTCAGCAGCACTTTATTTTTTGAAAGTAAATATGGCACTTCCAAGTGCCAATATGTCTTCCAAGTTCAAGCTCAAAACAGACTTGGCTTTCAATTTGACAACTAGCAATAGCAGTTTCATTCACTGCTAAATTCTGTCACTTGTGCTGGCTACTATTCAGTAAAAAGCAGGCAACTATTAAGAACAACTGCTTCCTCCTCAGCAGTCCAGCTAGGAAATGAAAGCCTTTACATTCATCAGCACAGAGTTGCCTACATGCACAAAAGTCACCTGGTAACTTCTCAGAATTACTGGCTAGATCACTACTCATGTTTATAGTATGTGAACACACATTATCTACACACACAGCACTTCCCAGAGGTCTGAACCCTGAGCAGGACAACAGGTAGGGAAGGACCCAACACAGTTTTTACCCTCCCAGGGACCACACAGTGCTACAGCTGAGACCCACCAGAGCACAGGCCCCTACAGTGGCCCACACAATATGTATCAGGAAAGAACCTCTCTTCTCCACCTAACTCCTTCTCTACTAAGGAGCCTGCAATAACAGGGACATAAATCACGTTTGGGAAGAGAACACGAAGAGCTAAGTGAAACTATGCTAAGGAATGTATTCAGTACAGGCATCTTGGTGTGCACTTGCAGCGCCAGCTGCAGGTTGAGCTCTGGGAGGCTGAAGCCCCAGTCAGGAGGTCATGAGCTGGCTCTAACCCTCTGCACAACAAAGGGCCCGAGGACCTGGGGCACAGCCAGGTAACTGGACATTCAGAGATACAGCAGGAGCCAAGGACTCAGATGAAAGCCCCACATTTTCACACACTCACTATAAGGGGTTGTAGTGGTTTTGGTTTGGGCTCTTCCTGGTAACTGGGTCATAACTAAGGAAGTATTCCATCCCATTTCTTTACGTAAGCAAAGATATAAAGAGGGGAGTCGGAAGTCAGGGGGTCATCCTTCTTCTGGCAGTGCTGGAGGGCAGAGAAGCTCCCTGCGGTCGCTCTACAGTGAAGTGGGC
>JAWWMP010000057.1:64379-89862 GCA_035047865.1 Dendrocincla tyrannina | reverse complement strand
TCTCTCTCTATATATATATAAGCTGCTTTAGTTCTACTGAAGTTTGGGTTCGTGGTTTTTTTTTTCCTCTTCCCCCCCTTCTCTGTGGCCGGGAGGGGTATTTGGGGCCTCTGTCCCGGGCCCTTTGGCTCTTGGCTCTAGGCCAATTTCAACCGGTCACAGGGGTATAAAAGCCCAGGGTTTGCTTTGTTCAGGGTCCCTCCTCAGAGGCATCATCTCAAGCTGTGATTTTGTTTTAGCATCATGATTAAATTATTTTAAAGATCTGGACATCTGAGACATCTAGAGGAAACCTGAGGCTGAGCTGTTAAGGAAACCCTATTTGACTGTGTGAGTGTGGGACACGTAGGGAGTCAAGTGAGGCCCCATCAGGTCACTGGAGCTGCTGCTGAAAAGGGGCTTCAGTGCCAGCTCAGGTGGTAGAGTGTGACTTCCAGAGTAGCTCCTGGATGGTCAGAGAGAAAAGTTTCCTTAACAGCTATAAGGTTTAACTGGAAACCTAAAATCCTTTCATTAATCAAATTTGACACTAATGATGCGTTTAAGAACACAGTCAGATTAAATTCTATCAGGACAACTTTAGGTGATAGCTTATGAACTAAGCTCCCTAAGAAGGACTCTTTTTGAGAGTTTGCAACACCAGTTGCTGCCACACCACTTTGGTATTATTACGTGGTGGGAGGGACTGGGTATTCAGCAGTTGAACCAGTTTCTACCCTTTCTTGCTAACTTTTCACACACACAAAGCAACATGTAGCTGTTTAATCACTGCATGTTTCTCCAGTCAGAAACTGAAAAACAGCTTAAAAAAGAGGCCAGCAGGTTTTCACTGCAAAGAAGCACACAGTGAGAGGGCTTACGAAATCCACATCCTGATTTCATCCATGTTAAGGGTGCAGAGGCAAACACACATTTAAGACGTTCTAATGTTAGTCATTCTGTCTTGACATTTGGTCAAAAAATTGGCTACTTACTAAACAAAACCTACATACAATCCATATTTTATTCAACACAAATTTCTCCTTTAATTTCATTTAAAAACACAGAAAACTTTATCTTTCAGATATCACCTAGATAAGAGGTAAAAGTCTGAAAGTTGTCGTCTGGTCACACAAAATAAAACAGTTCTAAAAGAAGTGGAAGGTTTTCTTGTTTTGCTTTCAGTTTTTTATTGCTAAGTTTTGGTTGGGTTTTTTTAATAAACTCAATTTAGCAACTCTCCAAAGGTCAGAAATGAAGAATCAAGAGAGATTTTTCCCTTCCATTAAAAAAATGCCCTCAACTATATGTCTTCATGTTCAATGTCACCTCAGGTAAATCTTGGGCAGGTACACTGACACAAGCAATTGGTTTCTCACCTGCAGTATCAAAGAGGCCCAGGGTGTAAGGCTCTCCTCCAATCATCACTGTTACAGCATAGTTATCGAAAACCTGGCAAAAAAAGAAATACACATTTAAAGAGGGTGTGAATAAGCCATCTTTCAAACTGTCATCCGACTCACCTTGTCAGAGCACAACAGACACCTGCATAGGACAACAGAACCATCAGGCTTACCATGCCACTACCACTAAGACCAGGAACAGAACAATTCCATTTGGAAGAGGGATACTTCAGCTGTTTCCATGAGACACTAAGGCAAAAAGAATGAGGTACACCACTGCATAACACGTGGTAAAAACCACTGAGCAAAACACCCACAACAGTGTTCACCTGCTACTGCAAAGAGGTTTCCCACACAGACACAGAAATCCTGACCTTCACCCTTGGTGTGACACAGTAATCACGTCTCCACAAAGACAGAATGAGTAATGTCAACCCTGTCCTTCAAGGGTACACAGCAAGGGAGCTGCACCTCACAGCACTTCACCACTCATCCCCATTACTCACAGCCCAATCCTTCAGACACTGCACTAGGTTTGCCTTACTGAACACCCCAGACAGTGTCCAGCTACAAATAACACCTGCTGGCTGGAGGAGGGTGGAAGGCATTTCACAGAGCACATTCAATGTGCCATGTCTACTACCGCTTCAAGAAGCCAAAGCATAGACAAGCATGAGGACTCCTCTGTTCCTAGGTAGAGACCAAGGAACCAGAGTGCTGAATGTGAGAGCTTTTGCTCTTTCAGATGTCAGAAGATGGTTGGCAGCTCAAACCTCCAGGGACATCCCTTTATTTTTGCTCAACAGAGAGGAAGTCAGTAACACTACATGCAGCTGACCTTTAGGGCAATCTCTCATTGTTATTTGCTTTTAAAGTTCACTATCTGCAAAACGGTTTCTTTGGTTTGTTAATTTGGTGGTTTTCTTTTTAAATATTTTTGTTAAGGTACAGCTAGTATTGAAATGTTTGAAGTGCATCCCTACGGACGCCAGAGTTACAAGCCTGGCCTTCAAACAAACCTGGCAACTACAGTCTCCTAGCATAATACACAGATGATTTCATTCTCAGCTGTGTGAGACAGGCTAAAAGCAGAGTTAAACAAGAAATTTCAGTTTCTGCCAATGCCAAACAGCCCATTACAGCAGGGGGCACAAGCTCTCATGGGACAGGACTCATACTTGAGCTGTCACAACCCAAACACTGCCAAAGCCTTTCCACAGACACGCCCTTCTCTGCCTTGGTTTTTAAAGAATGGCAACAACATCAAAAACACACAAGTTACCAACCATGCATAGTACCAGCAGAAAACCCATTTCCCACTGGGAAATATCCTCCATAAAGAGAAAGGGTTGTAAAAGACAGCCAAATGAACAGAACTGATCTATCAATCTGAATTGGTGTGTTCTCCATCTGTGGCCATGTTATTGCAAAAGCAATAACTATCTGTTCTATTTCTCTGTCCATTTATTATTAGAAGCATTAGCTGAAATATCAGAGGTTACATATTAGTTTGCAGTGTCTGAAATACGCTACACCAGTCACAGAATTAGGAATAGGTCTCTGATATCTCCAGAAAAGCAAGTTCCTCATGCCATGAAGTTCAGAGGTAAATAATACTCCAGAAACAGGGGCAGATTTAAAAGGCTCTATAAAGAATCCTAAGGACACCTTGAACACACCTTACTGGCAACTAATCTTTGAGTAGGTTTTCCATATTCCTTGTTAGTGGAGAGTTTCAGCCAGCACTACCACGTGCAGGACAGCACACAAACTTCCAAAATATATGTCCTAAGGTTACAACATTTTTCAAAATTTCATTTCCCTTAAGGGATAAGTATAGAAACACTCATTGCTGAACTCACTGACCACTTTCATTTTGTTTTGACTGTAAAGAATAGCTTAAATAGGACAAGCAGCCTTCCACAGGTTCAGCACAGGATGTGCCTGCCCTAGAAGCACCACAGCAGGATACTTGACACCACTCAAAAACTTGAGAATGGCAAAACATAGTTTCAAATGCCACTTCTCTACCAGTCTATAACAGAGACCACGAGAGAGACTGATTCAGGTCTCTGCACTTACAGCACAACTGGCCAAGTTCCCAACATTGGCCACTGCATCGAGCCTGAATATTCTTGAGGTTTGGGGGTCCTTTCATCTTTAGCCCCTGATCTACAGCTAAAGACAAACATTTTTTTTTCTGTGTAAGTCTGTCCTACATGGGACAAACCTCATATTTGTCAAGTTGAAAAACACTGGATAGTGCACAAAGTCAATACCTCAAAAAGAAGAGACATTCACTTCATCTTTCTTTTAAAAAAAGTTGAAAAAGTCAAAAATAGGACAGTTTTGTAAAGAACTATTCCAAAAGAGCTATCAGGCAGAACTACCTGGCATCTCTGAGGAGCTATCCAGCCTTTCAGATGAGTTATCTGGTCTTTCGAGTTGCTTTATGTAATAGTTTTAGTTAAATGGGAAGGATTTTTAGTGATGACTTTTTCTTACCACCACGCAATTTGAAGAGTGGCCAACCTCAACCCATCCAAACTGAATCAGAGGAAACTGTCCCCAGCATCTCAAGACCTGCTGGAAAGGTGGGTCCCTGAAGTGGAGCATCCTGGGAACTTGGGGGACAAGAGCTAAAAGGCAGGTGCATGCTGGAACTGCCCTCTTTCTACCTGGTTTTTGCTCACTAGAGCACCATGGGCTCTCCAAGCCTTTTCCCAGGGACTGCTCTGCCTCAGCGGCAAGCATTTTTGCACCAGACCAAGGTCACCCTGGCCCCAGCTGCACCGTCCCCTGCAACCAGTCACCACTGCCAGCCCAGGGATTGTTCTCCCGGGAATCACCAAAGCCAACTCAGGGATTCCTCTCTCAGGAATGGCCCCACCAGCCTGGCTATTCCCTCTCTGGAATTGCCGCTGCCAGCCTGGGGAATCCCCTCTCGGTGTTTGATACGGCAGAATCCATGCCATCACCTTGGCAGCATAGGACTTTTATTCGGATGTCCCTCCAGTTTTGTTTTAGCTTAGGGGGGAGGGGGCCAGCTAGCTAATACTTTCTGCTACCTTTTTTTTTTGCTTCCTTTCTTTTTTAATAAAATTGTTATTTTTCCTTCTTCATTCAGACTCCTTGTAATTTTTACCTTGTATATATACTGGGGGAAGGAAATAAAAAAATATAAAAAAAAGGAGGGTTCATCTCATTAGAGGCCTCATCTCCCAAACATATTGTCATGAAACCGAGATACTTTATAACACAGGAAGTATTCACTGGCAGGTGTTTCATGTCTGTGATGCATTTCCAGGATCCAAGTTTGTTTGGGGTACCTAGGTAAACTCTTCAACTTGTATATTAGTACAATTAGTACAAGATGGTCTTTTCAGGTTTGTAACAGAGAAAACTAGTAAAAAGAGCATCTAGCTGTCAAAATCACTTGGAGCAACCTCACTAAAAACTGACCCACCTCAGTTCACTTACCTTGCATATGCAAGGCTAAGGAGAAAAGCACTTTTCTAACAGCGAGATTGTGCATACGCTTCACAGGCAGCCAAACTGTTCCAAACTTGATCTTTAGATAAGTCAAGGCATTCAGTATTTCAGAAAACTAAGCCTGTGAAACTCAAAAAAGTTACCTAAAAATAGTCAAGAGCTACACATAAAGCTTGCAAATGTTTCAAAGCACAGATGAATGCAACTGCACAATCTAAATCCAAACAGATTCCTCAAGCTCAGCTGAAGCTGACCAGTCACACTCCATAGTTCACTACACTTTTGGATCTTTCAGAGTTGCAAAGGAAAAAAGAGCCTCAGAAAACATTAACTGTAGTCACTGACTTCTAGTAACATGAAACTCCTTTCCCTAAAAACAGAGGTAGCAGGAACTGAGAGCACAAGCGGGAGAGCAGGCATTCCTGCTGCTTGCTCTCTACTAATCTGCACTTGTTTGCACTGCTAAACCCACTCACAGAACCAACCCACAAAGAGAATCCAGATTCTGGAGATCAGTCAAACAGCAAGAACTGTCCAGATTCAGCAAAGGCATCCCAGCACAACCAGGTGATATGGAAGGCAGCAGTAGGGTTGCAGATTGATTGTCACTTTTTCCACACTGTATTAGTCTCCAAGAGTAAAGCAGGCTGTTAAGAACACGTATCAGAGCATGCACACCATAAAGGTTAATTTGGAAGGGAACTCGTGCTGCCCTGCCCCATCATGACCAAAGAACAATTGGAGTCATTTTCACACTTACCGTTGGTACATATTCCGATGGGAATTTATTTGTTGTATAAGAAATTAAGAGACAGGTTTTACCAACAGCACCATCACCCACGACTACACACTTGATCGTCTGCATAGCTGAAATTTACTAGAATATCAGCTCCAAAGAGAACCTAGAAGAAAAAAAGAAGAGATACATATATTTAGATGTTTTCCATATTCACTAGACAGCTGTTATCAATGAGCTTTGACTTCAGCCCAAACCACTAATAACACCTCTGGGATATGAAAACAAGACATTTCTAAATGAGTTCGTAGATCCTTTCCTCCATCACACACAATAGGAAGCTGCTCATGTTCTTGCATTAAATAATTTTTGCCTAGTTACCTAGAGATGAGCAAAAATGGTCTTTAGGCTTTTCCAGACTGTTTTTAATGCATGGAAGCATCCAGCCTCAGATGCTTTGAAAGCTGGAAGTACAAACTCTGATCTCGAGAGCTGCTCAGGAACACACGTGCTTCCCAGGGATCTCCCTCTGGGGAGCAGCACAGCAGGAAACACAGCAACATGTGCTTTGAAACTAGTTTATAAATAGAAATAATCAAATACAGATAGAAATAAACATCATTAATTTCTCCTTCTCTCACCTTTCTTAAGGTCTTAAGTTTTACAGTCTTTTGTAAAGTTGCTACTTAACTCACCCATTTATCCCCACTTTGAAGTGCTAACAGCAAGGAGGCTCAGCAGGGCATCCAGATCCCAAGGGAATTAATCTCCAGACAAAATCGTGATGTGTCAGCTGCTCCAACACTGTTGCAGCAGAGGCTTTAGCATATGAACTAAATGGACATGCGCCATCAATACCTCCTCCAGACATTAGCTGGCTACCTCCAGCATCAACAGCTGCCCTTCATTAATGTATTACTCTAATTAGAATACCAGGCTTCTGGACACTTCTTCACTACAGGAGTGAAATCTTGTCTCCAGCAAATTAGTGGTGAAGCTCCCACTGACTTTCAGCACTTCCTTATTATCAGAAGTACGTTTATGTACAGCAACAGAGACTTGCTGCAAAGTCTCTGTAAAGTTCTGACGGGGGCCAGGAGCTGTCTGAAGCAGCAAATTTACCCTTAGAGGCGTGGCAATGCTTTAGCCAAGCATGGATGCTGCCACTGCTCTCAGGTCTGGGTAACTTCATTAAAAAACCCAAATCAATCCCTCCTAACTATGCATTTGGGCACTTCCTGGTGAATTTACTTCTTACAGTGATCTGCAAGAGGTACAATGTGATTCCAGTTTTTGAGGCTCTAGTCACAGCCAGTAACGCCACAGAATGACAGAATGCTCTGAGTTGAAAGGGACCCACATGATCCGTCAAGTCCAACTTCTAAGTGAATAGTCCATACAGGGATCAAACCCATGACCTTGATGTTATGAGCACCATTGACTAATCAATAGAGCTAATGATTTGATACTGCACATGACATTGTCATGCCTTCAAGGAAAGGAAATTGCTACAGAATCAAAACAAACATACCACCCCCAGATCTTCTTCACATGCTGCAGGGATGCTAAAAGACTTCAACAAAGCGATCTACCTTCAGAATAAACATCCTCAAAAGTTCCTAAGAACTGCACTTGTAGGGGAATACTAGTCACCACCATTACCACAAGCCCCAGACAGATCCACAACCAGTTTTAGAAAATGGCAGCAAAGACACTTTCTCGGAGCAGGTGAACAGACAGCACTTGGTACACTGGGCATTCACACTGCCATCTTTATCTATGTAACTTCTTTCAGCAAGCACAGAAATGATGAATGATGTGTATAAGCATCAGGAATTGCCACTTAGTGCCCTATTTCAATATAAAATAAAAGAATCTGTTGATTTACGCAGATCTCAGTTTCACAGTGGGCATTCAGCAGGATGCACACTGCAGATGTATCAACAGGCCCTTCACTAATACAATAAAAAGCTCTGAAATTTGGCTCTGAAGCAAACACATATTTACTCAGATGGACAAGGCAAGCACTTCCATTTCAAAACACATTTTCTGTGTTCAGATCAGCTCAACTGTTTCTAAGTGATATTAAGTCAATATTTTCTCAATTGCTAAGTGCTCTCACAGTTCTGCCTTTCTACTCTGGTGGCACTCACTGACTGATCGCAGAGAAAGTCCCATTACAGAATAAGGAAAGCAACCAGATAGAAAGGAGGCAATGGAACAGAGCAGCTCAAGCCAATATTAAGAAAGCCTTCATGCTCAAAGTAAAGGCAGAAAGGGCTGAGCCACTTTTTAAGTAGATTTTTAAAGGAAAACACATCAAGACTCAGGCCGAGCAGACCAACCCAAGAGCACTCCAGCTACCTCCAGCCACAGTCACCAGTATGCCTTACTAGTGTTGCCAGCCTCACGTGTGCAAGAAGGCTCCAGCATCTACCTTTTGGTTTCGGTAAAGCCTAAACCATTCAGCCATGCCACTGCTCAGCTCAAGCAAGCTTCTGCCTCCAGTAATTCCTGAGTTAGTAAATGAAGTACAAGACAAATCTCTATGCTGGGTTTCCCAGACACTTCTCATGTGTTTTCACAATTTCCACTGGAATTTGTTGCACTGCTCAGCCAGTCCTTGGAATGCCCTGCTTGCCCCAGGGCTGACACAAGAGGAGCAACATCACCCTCAGGTAATAGCACTGTATGTCCGTCCACCCCTTTAGAGAAGCTTAGTTTCCCCACCCTGCCCTCCCCTGGGCAGACCACAACTCCTCCATCCTGTAATCCTCCCTTGCTGCTTTACCTCCCTCTTCTACCCTCTTCCCCAATTATTCACATTTCCCTATTTACCTGTAATTTGCAGGTTACACATCTGCTTCAGACCACCTGTCCAGAGCCCACAAAGCACACTAGAGGAAAAATCCTGGTTCTGAAGTGCTCCCTGTGCTCACTGCAGCATACCAATCCATAATTCTCTATAAATCCAAATTTTGCATATGTGCTTGCACCAGAAGAGGTCACATATGCCTTTGTAAAAAGAAAAAGCATGTGTTTAGTGTTACTCTTTAAAGCTTGTTACTCCAGAGACCATAAAGCAAGCAACAGAATGAAGCCACAGTATCAGAAAGCATCTCAAATCACACAGCGTGCTGCAAGCCAGCACTTCTGCCCTGTCCTTGAACACAGCCAAGCTCTGGGAGAGAAGATGCTGTTCTCTCGGAAGGGCTTGGGTCAGAGACTAGGGCTAAGACACAGAACTAGCTGCACACACACCTTGCACACAGCTCACATTATTTCTGCCACAGCTCCAAGTCTGGCAGTGAGCTATCAGCCTTATCCACACAGTTACTCTCACAGAAAATGACAGCTCTGCAGATCAAGAGCATCTCCTACAGCAGTACTACTCACCCCTCCACACCTTCAACTCACTCCTGAAGTGAAGCATTAGCGAGGTGCGCATCAATAACTTAAATACACACACCCCCCGTACTGGGTGTGGGTAAGGCAAAGGCTTGAGCCCAAAGCCCATGCTACCTTTTCCTAACAGGCGACCAACCTGATGCTTTCAGTTTTCTGGCAGTGGGAACAAAACATAGGGCAAATAAACCAAGAACATACTGTGGAGCCTAAAGCAGAACATCAATGGCACAACAAGGGTCCAGAAAAGCCCAGGCAGGGTGCAGGGTTGTTTTTTGTTGGGGGTTTTGTTGGGTTTTTTTCCCTTTCTAAAGGATGAAATTAACAATATTTACCATGAAAACCACTTATCTGGCCCACTGGACGCTCTCTATGAAACAAGCCAGTACCACTTCTCTCACACAGTTGTTTAAGTGTTTGCCTTCCCCCACCCGCACCCCAATTAGACACTTCAGGATTACATACTTAAAGGACTAAAACAAATTCAAGCATATCTTTGGGTAAAGGGATCCTCTCACCTTTTTTTTAATGGCTATATAACTTTATCTTTCAATACTGAAAAATTATGGCATAAATTTTAAACAGATTTAGTCTTGAGCATAGGTCTCCAAAGACTTAGCAGTGGGGAAGTGGAGTTGTTGAATAAATTATTTTCCTTGGATTAGTAGGCTTTCTAGATTAGCTGGATGAGCCACTTCATGTTCTGCATGAGCCACTTCATGTTCTGCACTTCTTAGAATTCCATAGATCATAGCTGAAAATAAACTCATTTCTAGGGAGCTTAGTTGCACCTGGGACCTACTCCTCCACAGGCATAGCTTTAAAGATACATACATTATTGACTTGTGGTTTAAAAGTAATTTACTCCAATATGAGATTAAGCAGAAAATAACTCATCCCCAGAGTGCAATGCCAAGGGAGGTAAAACCAAAGACGTTATAGGGACTTTGGGTTTGTTTTCCCCCTGGTCACCTAGTAAAAGGAAGCCTGCATGTACAACACCCAGCAGGACTAGAGAGCACTCTAAGTAGTTTTAAGTATCTGAAGGAATTGAAACAGACTGGACAGTGCTGAAGTCCCAGTCTGAGTGCAGTGAGTGCATTTTGAGCCATGTAATTGTAAGCCATCTAGCCAAGCCCAGAGAAGAGTTGATAAAAGACTGGAAATGTAATCCAGGTCAATATGACTTAGACCTGTTCAACAAATTCTAAAGACTTCTTAAAAAAAGAAAAAAAAATTACAAAAAAAAAGAACCAAGTACTGAATTGATTTAATTTCTCAAATTTCTCTGTATAATAACCAAAAACTTCAGTGCTTTAGTAAAGTATATGTTAACTAATGATACTTCTAGAGTCTGTTGGATTTTAACATGCTCAGCAAGTGATCACAAAAGCAGAATTTCACAAAACTCAACAATGTCCTAGAGAACTGGGATGTGGCATCCTGAAAACTATACACTATGTAAACTGTCAAATTCACAAGGCATTTTACAGAATTTTGCTTTAAAACTCTGTTACACTTTTATGGAAGACAGCTGATACACATTTACGATTAATCTCAAGAAGTGTTAACAGAGATGCAAGTGTTGCAACAAACAGGGGAACTGAAGTCTCCAGCAGGACACTGTGGAGGTCAGTAACCCTTCCTGGTCCAAAGATGCAGTGGCGCACTTTGGTCACTCAGGCCTGTGCGAGCACCAAGATACTGACCAATCACAAAAGGCTGAAAAAATCCAAAATCCCTCTGGCACATTCCCACTAAGCAGAAGTTTCAGGAAACACTGTCTCAAACATACCTGACCTCTCATGTGCAAGCCTGACACTCCCATTCTAAAGGTTAGCACATGTAACAGGAGCGCTTTGTTTTTGCAAACTGTCTGTAACTTAAGAGTAGCTGCAATTTGTTCCAGTACCTGTATGCACACTGACTGCAGAGTTAAGTGAAATTTTGTGGATTTTTGTACACAATCAGTGCTCCCTACTACACCCAGAGATAAGAACCTGCATGATCTTCACTCTTGCTCTATGTGTGATATGATGCAGAAACCACAAGCCTTCAAGTTTGTTACGATTTCTCATAAGCTACTGAAGTCTGTTTTCAAGTTAAAATGTGTACATTCTTCCAAAGGAAGCTGCGCTGTCTGCACATCCTGTACTCACTTCCTGCGGAGCCCCGGCAGCACTGCCACTTCCTCTTTCAGGCAGGGCTGAAACTGCTGCCATTTCACCAACAGGACTGGCTCCCTGCAAGGCATCACCGACCAAGAACCCTTTCATGGTGCTCTTCAGCATACACCACTAGCTCACAAGTTGAACCATAACCAGTCCATCACAGCTTCCAGATCCTACTTAAGCACCTGCTCCACATTCCAAGAAAATAAACAGAGCCATTTCTGAAAACTACGATTGCCCCTCCCCCTCCCAATGTGATTTTACAGTGAACAGTTTATTCATCTAACTCAAAGTGCTCAGGAGTCCACAGTGAAAGGAACAATAACCACAGGATTTTACTTATGATCTCTGGTAACCACTTTTGCCCTTCCATAGTACCTTCATTTCATACCTTATAAAACCACACAGTTCTAAATAAAGTATTTCTTTGTACTTGATCATTTGTTCCCAGACTAATCACATCCATTTCAAGGCACTCTTGCCCTGCCATTTCAAGGTCTGTGCCCTCTGCCACCTCTTCCAGCCCTACTACAAACTAACACTTTTGCTTTTCAAAGTGACAAATCTCTACAATCGGGGCAGTAAGGAGAGGTACGCGGCTGCCACAATCCCAGCAATCCAATTTTCCTCACCAGAGATACCTACCTGCATTACCTGGAAGACGTATTGCAGGCCTGTATTACAAATGCTAAATGGCAAAGGCCACTCCATACAACACACCAGTTCTCTACAGAGATCCCAAACCACTCATACAGGGACCACATGAGCTCAGCTGCCACGTGAAGGGGGAAAAGACCTTAAATTTCTTGGTACACTAATACTGTCACACACCTGTGATGCAAAACATGAAGGGAAGCCACTCTGAATAAGAGCTGAATTCCAGGAAGACATACTGGCACAAAAGGCAAAACTATTTTCAAGAGCAGTATCACCACAGCCAGGATTCTCCTCCGCACATGTACAGCAACCATCTACAGACACTACCTAAATCTTCCAGTCCAAAGCCCACCTTCCAGCCTGCTAGGAATCATCTTCCTCATGGAGATCTCACCCCAGAACTAAACACCTCTGCCACTTCTATGCTAGTAACGTGGTAAATGAATGTAAAAGAATATATTACGTTCTAAACCACCTGGTGCCCAAACTTGCCTGCCTGTCCTGCCCACAGCTCATGCAGGGGCATATGTTTAAGCAGAAAGTTTTCCTCGGAGCTGACTATCATTGACTCTGTAGGATAGGGGAAAACTTCTAGCAGCTTCTAACAGAAGCAGCTCTTCCTCTTATCAAAAAACCTAATCAGAGAAACCCATGACAAGGCACATAAGCTCTATAAACAAACACATTTATTCCCAAAGGTTCCAAGTCAAGCTTAAGACCTGGGTCTTTAGTTTCTTAGAGCTTAAACTGGCTGTTGAATGACAAATGAGCACGAGAGCTGCACACCTTTAGAATAATGCAAGGGACCCTAACCCTGAAAAACAATCTTGTACCCCATCAGTTCAGGATCTTGAAAAGGATATCCTAATTCAAGCACTGCTTTGGGGTTTTGTTTGCTGTCACCAACAGGTCAGACACAGTCCTAATTCTCTCTCAGAACTTGTACTCCACAGGGAGAACTGCCTCCAAAAACTAGTGTTGTTCAGTTTATATGTGTGTCTAATTATGAAACACAGCCATAAAAGCTCAGTTGCATTAGAAGCTGCGTCAAGACAAACACAAGAATTCAGCTAAGGACCTGGATCTGTAGTGGACAGGTCTCAATTCAAGGTTGAAAAGACCCACAGCAGCAGAGCACACTGGTGAGCTCCTTCCCACTTGCCTGCACACACCCACAGTCTCAACCTAGTGTCGGATGCCAGCAAAACCTGTGGGCAGGCCCACAACAGCAAGCAGTGGAAACAGCCACAGGATCACCATCACCAACAGAGCTGGAACAACACCATGATTTAGCCTCGATTTAGCTTACAGGCTCCTGTTGCTCTTGGAACCCACAAAGTTTGCTATCTTTACTAGAATCCCTGTTGGAGAGAAAGGATGTGTCCAGGATGCGGGACCAACCCTTAGCCTGCCACTCAACAGAGCCTGTATATCACAACACCTCTGCAGGTTTGAAGCTCCCATTTCTGGACAAGTTACTATGAATTACCAAGGAAACAGTAAGAGATCTCTTCTCAAAATGCAACTATCATGGAGCTATCATAAAACATGCTGAGTTGGAAGGGACACCACTGTTTGAGACCAACTGATATTTTCCATACTTAATGCAACTCTCTTTTTTTAATTCTGTAACATTTGGAGCTACTCTGCACATCTTTGTAAAGGCTCCTCACAACCACCTGGTACATACACACATAAGAGAGGAAATGAAGATGGCTGGGCAGGAGAATTTTAATAGCCTGAGCCCAAACCATCAGCAGCATCATAACACACATTTCAAGTTTTACAACTTCAAAAAAAAGAAGAGAAAAACCATGTCATCCCATTTTAGTCCTAAATTCAAAACCAGAAAGCTGACGAGACAGATAGGGAGTGTGACTCTGCCACATCAGTTACACTCAGTGCAGCCATGCCTACTCCTGTTTTTCCCTGGGCATTGTCCACCATGCCGCCTCATGGCTCCAACCAACCATGTTCATCTGATCACCAACTCCACAGAAAAAAGCAAAAGTGACAACTTCCCCAAAATCAGTCTGGTTAAGGTTACGCTGTCAAAAGCAGCCATCAGCGCTGGAAAAACCTGCCCCAGATTAAGTGGCGGGAAATGTGTGCACTTACATTAAGTCCTCTTCCATCAAAGGCATTTTAATCTTACATTATTACTCTTCACTTTTCATACTATAAAATAAGCTGTTTTCCTCAACCACGTAACAAAATCCCATTGAGTATTTTGCTGCCATTTTAAATGCCCTACCTTCACTAGCTTAGTTGCATACTGATAATATTTAAAAATACAAGCTGCAGCTACACTCGTATTTGGACACAGAACCAAACCAAAGCCCACATGCCTCTGATGGTTTTCGCCGCATTCCCATGGCCAACTACATTTAGCAGCAGTAGAACAGACATTGGCAGAAGTTTCTCTATTTTGAGGCATGTTTTTGGACCGTGGGAAGCATCCTGCCTGAAAAATCACTGCAGTAGATCCTGCTCACTCCCATTATGCTCAGGGAATTGGGAGAGCTGTAGGCACTCTATGCACACAGCCAGAGGGTGCCCAGAGGACATGCTGTGTTGAGAGGGGATAGCTCAAGCTGGATACCAAAATGCTGTCTTGAGGATTAAATAAGTCTTTGTTAAAAAGCACCTGCAGAAGCAACGTCTCCCAGATACTGAGCTGCCCTGGAGTTTCTCTTAACAGTAACAAAGTAGCCGGAAGGCTCACTAACACCAGGCTTGCAGCTGGGCAGCTGCCCTGTGCTCACCTAACGAGCAGAAGTAACCAGAGCAGTTGCAACCAACCCCTTCACCAGCCCAAAACAAGCCATTGCAGCACCCTGCTCAGGGTCAAGGCTGCAGGAGCAAGAGCCTGCTGGGCAACTAGAAGCTCCTCAGCCATCAGCAAATGCATAAAATGCTCATAAGTAACAGCTCCCACTCCAGGACATGAAAGGGTCCTTCTGAGAGGAGCCAAACCTTTAGTAGTAATACTTTACATACACTAAACCCAAAAGTACCATTGAACTAGAGAACTGCTCAAACACACAGCTGCTGTCAGATCAAGGCCCCACACAAGCCCCTGTACTTTTAGCTATTTCCCAGCTACAGCTGCCTGGTGCATACAGCCACCAGGCCCACAGAGTGGCAGAGGCCTTCCTGAGTTACATCCAAAGCTGGAGGAGCATTTTTGTCATTATTTCCGCCTAAGAGAACACTCATCATTGGCCAGAAACACAGCACAGCATCCTTCAACTTAAGAAAAGCTGAGCAATTCAAATCAGCTTGTTACAAAGCAAGACAATTCTGGCAGCCTCAGATGCTGCTGGGAGTCTGGCACTGCATGCAACAGCAATCCTCTGCAGCTGTCCCATGGCTTCCACTGCTCCCACTCCACAGTAGCTTAAGGTTTCCGCTAACACTGCCTTAGCTTAGTGAAAACCTTCACCTGCCAGTTTGGTCTATGCTGGAAAGTGCACTGGTCCCACACAATCTGACTACAGGTACGGAAAACTTCACACAGATGAGCTGATACCTGCACACTCCCTCCAGACAAGGGCCCCAAGGAAGCCCCTTGTGTTACTTCACTTAAACATGTTTTGTTTTGGTTTTTCGTAAGACAAGAGGACAGTGCATAGACCAACTCTCCTGAGAGGAATTACACCACAACATTCTAAAGTAATGGGGTGAATTAGCAGCACTAAAGCCTAAAATAGAACAGTTTTACAATATTTTGCAGCACAAACTCTTTGTTTTCTCTTTATAAAATGTCACTTGTTCGGAAGAAAAGTCAACTCAACTCAAGGAAAGGAGAGCTGCTCTACTGAAAACAAGCCAATCAGTTATTCTGAAGCTTTACAATTCTTCAGGACAGAGTCACTCAAACACCAAGGGAAGATTAGATTACAAAGATTAATTACACAACAACTCTGCTTCTTGCAGTCACTGTTTTCAGTTTTCTGCACACCCAGTGCCAGGAAAATAAACCACCCAAAAACAACCTAAAGGATCGCTCACCAGAAGGTGGGAATACCCTGCCTTAATGCCATTCACCTGAGACATTGACATAAACACCAGGGGCTGCAAGAGGCAGCTGACCACTACTTTGCGGTGGCTAGACATCCTCAGGGAGGGAGAACTTTGTGCCAGGCTTTAGTCCTTGGAAAAACTTTGGCAAAAGGGCTTTCTCTACCTACCATTTCTAGTGGCAAACCTTCCTGATGGATAGCCCTAGCTTGTATAGTGTAAAACCATACAAGTTCGTCGTAAGTGTGAAGTGTAGAGCTTGGAGACAGCCACCTAATCAAATGGTGACAGGCTGCAGGAGTGTAAAAATACTTTAAATTTCTTTAAAAACTCTGCCTAAAAGCTTATCTGGTCAATAAGGTGTTTTATTTGTCATATATTAAATAATAAAAATAGGCTGTTTTCACCTACAAGAACTTCCTGCTACCTGGAGTACCAGAAACCAATTTCAACTCCATTTAATTGGACAGCACCTTCATCTTCTTTAAAAAAAAAAAAAAAAAAGTGTCATTCTTTCCTCAGGAACAGAGCCTCAAGAGTGAGGATAACTACACTCCCATACAATTCCTTCTGACTGCCTCCTGCTCTAGAAGCTCACATCATTGAAATTCGTAAGATGGAGCCAAAGGACAGCAAAAAAAGTTCGGCTGACCACAAAAGGCAGACAGAGGAATGAGAAGGATAAAACACACAAGCCCACAGACAATTTTTAAAAGCTGTTAGCACTCACAGGAGCATCAAGCAGATTACACACACCTCAACTGCACTGCTGTATGTTCATTTATTGTCTAAGTTCTCCAGAGTCAGAGCCCAGCTACCCCAATCCACTGTGGTAACCCTGAAGTATGCAGGGTAACAAGAGAGCTGCTGAAGAGGTTGCAATAAAAAGTCCGACTGTCTATGCTTGTAAGATCTGGGAATTTATTTTAGTTCTACAGCTGCATTTTAACCAAAAGGAACCTTTACATCAGGAGCTGTGGTCAGCTTCATGCTGCACTTCACACCAGCCTCACATGCTTTATTGGAAAGCAAGAAAAGCCCACTGCACATTCATTAGGGAAATTCCTGGGAATTTCACAGGGCCTCCATTTTTGTTTACTGTTCTTCTTTTAGCAGAAGATCCACAGATTCCATTTTAGGTACCTGACACTCTAGTGCTTCCAGCACTTTTCTATTAAACAGTGAAAAAATCACAAACTCCCCAGCCCCAACCATCATTTTCAGGAAACTAACCAGCCCCAAAGCAGGGTATATAATGAATTCAGAACACCAGTTGCAGATCACGAATAACCAAGTTCAAAGTAAGCAAATCTAGCGATTAAAATTTCTGCCTAGGATGTGTTACCAAACTGCAAACATGCTTCATTTTGCACCACAGTCGTTTTTCTTGTTTCTTGCCAAGACTTAAAAATCCTTTTCCTCGTTACTGAAGCACAAAAGTGAACAGTTTAAATACCAAATCATTTCTACAGCCAGCAGTACACTGACGCAAGCCTTATATGTATGTCTACAACCTGTCTCAAATACACACTTGCCTATACTGCCTTTGCCAGAACCCTACACTAACAAAGAGTTTACTAAGCTGAACAGCTTCCCAACATACAGCCAGCTAAATATAAAGGCTTTGCACATGCAGTTGATTTCACTCAAGACCTTTTTGATTGATGAAAAAGCTGTGAAGTGCCTTACTGAGCTAACCCAATCAGCAATATGAAGACCTTGATCCAGCTTTTAAATGCCTTTCCAAAAGAACAAAAAAAAAGGAAAAAAGGACTTTTGGGGTACTGCAACTTAACACTTTAACACTTTGAACAGAGACAGCCAGCACCTCCTTCTCTGGGAGAGAAGTGCAGATGGCCACTTCTGACTACCTAGCTGCCACCCAACATGCCCTCTTCGGCAGGGCTTGTCTGTCAAGAGGGGACCAAAGCTGTTCAGGCTCCCCTGGCCACAACACCCACACAAACAGGGCACCAGGAATCCTGACCACTCTGCAGTTCTTCGTTAAGCACAGGTTTCCAATGCAGATATTCACAGCTATCTCACCAGCAGTCTCCCACTGCTGTTACCAGCTGCATGTTTTGTCTGCTCATAGGTAAAAACACAGCTGAAGTCCAGATCACTAAAACAGACCTTTAAAAGAGAGACAGGTGACATGCTGCCGCAGTATATACGTTTTTATGAGATTTCAAAGGAGAATGGCCAACACATATCAATACCAACGCTTCAAGCAGCGTTGGCTCTTGCCCCGGCTGCAGGCGGTGGCATCACTGGGGCTGTACCGAGCTGTGGGATGGTTCTGCATAATCCACAGCCTCGTAGCTCGTGAGGCAGATGCCCAAAGGGGCCTCCCGACTCTTCGACTATGAGCTGCCCGTGCAGCGCGCACCGCTGGAGCCCAGCTTCTCGCCGTGCCCGCACCGCAACGCCTCAGGGCTGCTGTGGCACAGCCCGGCCCGCAGTCCCCCGGGGCTTCTCGCACAGCCCGGCTACATCGAGCGCGGGGGCAGCGGCCGGGCCGGGGCAGGGCCAGGGGAGCGCGGCCGGGCCCCGCCATGGCCGCGGGAGCCCTTCCTGCGCCGCTGCGAGGGTCCGGCCCGCCCGCCGCCAAGAAGGGGGAGAGGGGAGGCGGCCCCACAAAGGCAGAGCCGGCCCCACAAAGGCAGAGCCCGCCAGAGCTCAGCGGGCCGAGCCCGCCCCACAGCAGGCGGCTGCGGGCAGGCCCCGCACACACCTCGGGCCCGGCAGGGCGGCTCCCACAGGGAGGGCGCTCCGTCCGGGGCCAGGCGTCGTTCAGTCGATGCCGCGCGTGTCGGTGGTCCCGGGGGTCCCGGGGGTCCCGGTGTCCGCCCGGGGGGCCCGGTCCCGGTCCCGGCCCCCCCTCTCGCCCCCCCCCCCTCACCTCAGACGCTCCGCCGGGCGTTGGCAGCTCGCTGCGGGGTCTCCTCCGCGCAGGCACAGGGGCAGCCGTGTGACGTCACCCCGCAGCGCACGCCGGGCGGGGCGGTAGCGAGGGGCGTGCCGGCTACAGCGCCCCCTGCCGGCTCCTGCGCGGGCGGCGTGCGGCAGGCAGGGGGCGCACACCCCCCCTGCGCGCCCCCGGGGCTGCGGGAGCGCGCAGGCAGAGCCCCCCTGCGCGGGTCAGCCCTACGGCACCTTCCAAATGCCCTCAGTGTTTTCGGCCCCTTTTTTCCCCCTTTTCTCCTCGGAGCTGAAGCTGAAATAAAACGAGCCAGAGCCACAGTTCCTCCTGCTGGGAGACTCCTCCTGGCTGGGAAGACGAGCCCCAGAACAACACTTATGGAGGGTTAACTCCCCCTAAACCCTCCTCATCCTTCAGGAGGAAGAGCCCAGAAAGAAAATCTCCAGGCATGGCCACTTTGAGAAGCAGGAGCCAAAATCTGGCCTGAGACAGAAAAATCCAGAGTAATTCAATTTCTAAAAGCCCTGAAGAGCTGCAGGTCCCAGTGTCAGCAGCCCCAAGTCACCAAACTTGGGCTCTGGAGAGCAGCTGAAGTGGATCAGACCCACCGAGCATCTTTGTGCTGGGCCTTTTAAACGAGCCCTCGTTCATCTGCACGGTCACGGATAGAGTAAAACCCACTCTGCCCAATATAGTGGTGTCAGACGCATATCTGTGCCTTCTCCTGCAAATATCGGCCAGTCTTGGAGATTGTAGAGTAAGCCATTGCCTTCTGAACGTGCTCACTGCTGCCCTGAGTGCTCACCAAGAGCAAAGGAAGAATATTTTCAAAAAGAATTTTCATGTTGAAATTGGGAATGGATGCCAGTGTCCCACTGACTCTTCCCAGCTGATTTTGGATGAAATCCCTGCCTCGTCAAGCACAAAGGCAACAGCTGAGTAGAGGATGAGCCAAGCGGATAAGATCATGAACCGAGAGGGACTTGGGGAGTCTCTGACAGTACACCATCTTCTCGGTTCTCCAGAACTCAATCTTGCTGTAAGCATCACAGAAGGCTCCAGCTCATCCTCCTGCCACCAGCTCTATTCTTGTCCATGCTCCAAAGGATGGGTTGCTCAGCTCTACAGCACCTTCTGAAAATACCTCAGCTCTTTGGGTTTTTTTAGATACAAAACTAGTAGAGATGGCAACACTGGGTGGGCTGTTTTGGGAGAATGGTTCCTCCTTTCCAGCACTGCTGCAGGACCCTCCTCCCTGCTTCCCTCAGTGCTGAGCACCAAGCATAAACCCATGACCTCCATTTCCTGTCTCGAGACCTCCTTTCTGTTTTCATACAAATCCACAGCCATAGTGGTTTTGCTTTTTAGGGCAAATCCAAGAGAAAGACTCGCCAGTGGCCAGAGGAACTGCAGAACACAAGGAAGTTGTGGGGTATGGAGAGCTGGGTGTGTCTGCTGGAGGTGTAGGAGAGCACGAGTGGAATCCCAGAAAAGGCTATGGAGGTCCACAACCACCCTGATCCCCTTGTGTGTGTCATGGTACAGATATTAATGATGGAAACATTTAAAACTGGGGCAGGAAGCCCCACTTCCCAGAGGAGCATAAACACACATCTGGTGTTCCTGTAATTAGCACCACAGAAAGCTCATGCAGTAATTAACTTTCTCCCTTCCAAGTTAAGATTTAATAACATGCAGTAAAATCAGACCCAGGGCAATGGAACAAGTAAGTGAAAAAACCATCAAATTAGACATTTGTGACTTCATAAGGAATTAATTATACCTTGGAATAATAATAATAGAAAAATTGCTGTTAATTTGGCCTTGTGCTTCAAGTCAGGAAGGACACTGGGAAAAATGTCCTGCATTGACTCTGAGGAGCAAGTTTCTGCCAACCAGAGGCTCAAGCCATGCTGGGATGTGGGTGAGCTAGAAGATAATCTTGGACAAAAAAAAAATCCTAGGCTGCCAGAGAGCTGCCTCAAACCTCCCATTTCCATGTGATCCCACAGGGAACAGCATTTCCCATAGGGAATTGTCACTGTCAGCAGCCTCAAGCATCTTCTAAGGTGTGGGGATAAGGACAAGGACACTAGAGACTGAAGGAGAGTCAATGCCCGGAGAAGGGGGAATAAACTGCAGTGATAACAAAACACAGTGACAGTGCTGGTTCCCAAGGGTGTCCCAGGGATGCAAAAAGCCGATGCCCACATGGCTGGGCTCCACCAAGAAGCACCACCTCCACCCATAGTGGGCCCAGACCCTGGGGTCAGAATTTGGTTCCCACAAGTGGTCCCTAATCCTCCCACATTGCCAACAGAGGAGGTGGCCAAAGCTACTGTGAACATGGAATGCCTGGAGCAGCACATAAGGTCACCTAGTCATGTCATGGAGGTGAATAAGTCATGGGGAGATCCAACCAGACCCGATGTTAGATGCCAGGATCCAAGCTGGATATCTCTGTCTCCATCAATTAGTTATAACTTTGGCTCCTCACAGAGGAGCAGGTGAGTTCCTGGCGGAGGCCTGTGCAGCTGGGCAAAGGGGGGACATCTGCTCAGGAGCTCTGAACTTTACTTCTCCCCAGTTCCTGGTGGAAAACCAGGCTGGAGATATCCTATCAGCTCCATGTGCCACCAAGTCTTCCTGATAAAGCCAAATGAATACTAGTCACACAGGTAGAACACAGGGCCTGTCTCCAAGGTACATCTGAGATCAAGATTGGTTTATTTTACTTTCCCCACTGCTCTGACACAGACACATCCAGTGCCCTGTCTCTACATGGCAATTCATGCACTCAAATGCACAGGGAATGCATGAGGACTGTGAAACACCCATAATTTGAAGAGCACCTGAAGCCTACATGGCACTTTTGAGGGCACTCTTCCCAGAGAACAGAGCTCCAGGCCATCCCATGTTCCCAGGTCAGGGGTTCAGACCAGCTGGGACAGAGACCAGCAGATTCCTGTCACAACAGACCCTTTACACAGGGTTTTGACCACTCTTTCCAGGCCACAGAAGTCCCTAGGCATGTGCATTTTAACAAGAGGCAAAATCCAGCCCTGAAATCATTACCTGCCACAAATACTCAGTGAGATACACCAGAGCCAGGCAGGTAGGACATGTTATTTTATAGCATTATCACATCTGGCCGAAGCATTTCTGCTTTTTGCCCTGAGTCCTCTGGAACTCACACCCGCTGGTATCACCTGCCTCTCACTACAGCTCGGCCTAAGTCAACAAAACAAATTACTCAATTACTAGAAAATCCTGTATGACTGAACACATAATTAGTCTCCTTAAAGCACAGAGAAATCAGTATTTTTGCTTCTTGGTCTCTTTCCCTGTCCTGCCTTTGGCGACGTGCAGGCCTGTGTTCCCTCACACAGGCACTCTGCTCAGCAGGTCCTGTGTGGTCACTCATGTGACTTGGTCAGGCCCTGGAAATTGGGCTCTGTGCATGGGGGCAGTGCTGCTTGCCGGGTCAGCAGTTTCTCCAGGATGGTTATTTCTGCATCTCGTCTCTCAATGTCCTCAAATGGAGTCCAGGACATGTCATGCTGGAGCTTATAGGCACCGAGAAATTCATGGGGTGTGGTTCCCCATTCCTGGTGGAGAAAGGAGAGACTCCATCAGTGCTCAGTTTCCTTTGCAGCTGGGCTGTGCTGTCCCTCAGCCCTACCATCTTTGAAGCAGTCCCAGTTATGTGATCATCCCATTTCTTAACCTAAAAATAGGCTCAGCTACCCCAAGTCAAAGATCAGGTTGAGCTCCAGCACTGCTGCCACAGGGAGGCAAGACCTCCAAGACCACCTCCCAAGCTGCAGGCAAACTCAGTCTCTGGACTGAAGGGCCTGAAGAGACCATCCTGTCAGGCAGCCATGCTGGTCAGGAAAGGCTCAGAGCATGTGGGGAGTTCTTTCCTTCCAGAGGAAGAACTGCAGGGACTGAAAGGCAGAATTCAGGTCCAGGTACCGTAGGGCTTCTTGCCATCCTCCCTCAAGAGCCAGAGAACTCCAAAAGATGGCTCTGGCCCTCGCAGACTAACCCAGACCAATGGCCAACTTGAGCGGCAGCCAACAAATGCCCCCATCAAGCTGGTGCTTCTGTCTGAGCTCCACATGTTCTTAAACACCACAAACATGACTTTTTTTTCACTTCCCTGCTTTCTCAGGGGCTGTAACCACCCACCTTAGGAGACAGGATAGAAAAGTACCGCTGCCCACTCTCCCTCCTGTACATGTAGTAAATGTTTCCTGGCTTCTTCACAAGGTTGCAGGCCACATGGTTCAGATCAGCATCTCTGTTAGCTTCATCCAAGACCTGGAAAACACAAACTTAATATTTCTACATTTGAAATAAAATGACAGCATGCTACTGCCAAAGCCCAAGACATATCACTTGACATGTGGCTCACAAGGCCTTGATCTGCCCAGCGCATGTCTCATTTCACTTGTGCCAAGGAGACAATTTTCAAAGAGATAAAGTTTTCTCCAAATCTTCCCTTTCTGCTGGACCTCAGAGTACCTCTCCATGGAGGTGGAGATACCTCCAAGAACCAAAGATTTCTGAACCTCACCCCAGGTTCACCTCTGTTCCTGACCCCACCACGTGCTGAGCATTTTCATCATCTCTGAAAGCAGCTGCTTGACCCTGGAGGGTTCCTGCTTCAATCCCCAAGGAAAGGGATGGGGAACAAAGGGGTATTTATCTCCCCGGCTCCACCAGCTGACTGTTCTATGGTCCAGCTCCACTAGTTAATGATTACATGACGTAAGTACCTCAGTGGCCACAGGCCAGTTGCAGTGACTGGCAGATCCTTTCCCCTTCTGACTTCAGATTTCACCCCTAAGGGTGAAGCGTGGATTGACGAGCACAGCTGAGCCCTGCTGGGTTCTGCCAGGACCACCGCTCCAGCAAATGAGCTGGGACAAATGGGAAAGCCAAGCTCGTCTCTCTTAGGGGTCTCAGATCCAGCCAGGGGCCACACTGTCACCCCACCAGCTCCTCCTGGGAGCACAGCACACAGAGGAGTCACCTGTCCTCAAACCAGTCATCTCTCTGTCCTCCCTGACACCTGAGCTGCTTTGGACCACCTGCCCTTGCTCCCGTACTTTATATTAAGTCCTTCCTGATGTGCCAAGGACTCAGGGAAAGCAACAAAACCAACCCTCCCCCCATCCCCATTGACACCTGACAATAAACCTTCATTTTCCCACTGAATCTTCTCTGCTTGGCTTCTGGCCCAAACTCACACCCAGGCCACAGCTCTCCCCACATGTCCAGCAGTGAGGGGATGTGCTCATCTCCTCAGGGCAAGGCAGCAAGCCTTCTGCCCATCTTTCCTCACCTTCCATGCCTGCTCCTGCAGGCACCGGATCTGCTCCGCGATGACGGTCAGTTTGCTGCAGGCATTCGCCCGGACAAAGTCATCAGCCTGGGACAGAGAGCAAGGGCTGCTCAGGGCTCAAGGAGCTGCAGCCCCCCAGTCAACGTTGGGCAGGCCACAGCCACGCTAAAGGTGTCAGCGGTGCTGGGGATGCAGAAGCTGCTCTCAGCACGCCTGGGCAGTGCAGTGACTGCCATGGAGCAGGAATCAGGCACTGGGAGCTGCCTGGACAGGGTCAAGGGCAGTGGGAGGGAGCTGCAGGACACAACATTAGTCAAAGGGTTGGACTGGGCGTAGTGGGAAGCACAGGAAAGAAGCAATAGGATTTACAGGGAAGAATTCAGATGACCTAAGAAGCTCTGGGGGGCAAACTGGACATCACTGGAAGGCAGTAGGATGTACTAGGAGGCACTGGAGGGAAAGCAGAACATTCTGGGTGGCACTGGGGTGTGCTGGGAGGGGCATTGGGGCACATCAGGAAAAACTGCAGTGGACTTAAGGGGCACCAAGATGGACTGGGAATCACTGAAGTGGGGATAAGACATATCACAGGTGCTGGGATGGACTGGGAGAGTGGCACCTGGACACACTGAGGTGAACGTCTGTGGGACATATCAGGGCATACCGGGATGGGACTTCAGTATGACGCTCTGGGAGTCACTGTGGGGCAGCAAGACACAGTGGAAAGCAGTGAGGCGCAATGGGAAGTACTGGAGATACTAACAGTGTGGAAACTCGGGAAAGTACTGGGGGGCACAGGGACATACAGGATGGGGACAGTGGGAGATGGTAGCAGGCGCCACGGGACACACCGAGGGGCCGCCGGGGTCACCAGACGGCAGCGGGATGTGCTGGGAGATACCAAGGCCGCCGCCGGCTCAGACGGCTCAGGAGACGGCCGGGAGGGCAGCGGGACACCGGGCGCAGCCATGCCTCCGCCGCTGGGGCCCGGCCCTCACCTGCTGCACCTGGCGGGCCAGGGCCACCAGGTCCCCGGGGTCCTCGACGCGGGCGGCTCGGCCAGCGCTGCCCTCGACCAGGGCCAGCCTAGGGCCGGGGCTGGGGCCATCCAGTCCGAGCTCCGAACCGCCCTCCGCCATCGCCCACCGCGCCCCTCCACTTCCGCCCGGCGGCGGCGCTTCCGCTGCAGCGTCATCACGTACGGCGAGGGGCGGGGCCACAACTGGGCGCTGCAGCCGCTGATTGGCCGGCGGGCGGGCGGGACGTGGCGGAGGGGGCGGGGCCTGTGCCGCCGCGGTGCGCTGGGCGGGCCGGGCCGGGCCGGGCCGGGCGGGGCCGGGCCGG
>JAWWMP010000057.1:31053-53971 GCA_035047865.1 Dendrocincla tyrannina | reverse complement strand
CCGGGTGGGTGTCCGCGCTGGCGGCCGCCGTGCTGCCGCAGTGGCGGCAGAGCTCGTACGCCGGGGACGCCATCCTGACGGCCGTGGGGCTGCACGAGGGGCTGTGGATGAGCTGCGCCGCGCAGAGCACCGGCCAGGTCCAGTGCCGGCTGCACGACTCGCTGCTCTCCCTCGACGGTGGGTACGGGGCCCGGGGCCGCTTCCTTTCCTGCGTTCAGTCCCCCCACCCTCTTCACCCTGTCTCTGAGCTCCCCTTGGATCTTGACCTGCCCTTGCCGCCCTGCAGATATGAGCCCCGCTGTGGGTCTGACCACCCCGTATGGCTCTAAGCCCCTCTCTGTGTTTAAGCCCACATATATGGGCTTGAAACTCCTCCCTGCAACAAGCCTGTACTCTTCCCCCTGTGAGTCTGAGCTTCCCTGGCCCCTCCAGAAGCCTGAGTCTTCTGGAGATCCATACCTTTCTTGCTTCCCTCACCCTATCATAGGTCTGAGCCTCTCTAATATGCCTGACCCCTCTCAGAAAGGTCTGGGCCCACTTCACCCATCCACTGTGCTGAGCCTCCATGTGGGTCCAAGTTTTCCCCCTCCGTCTTTGAATCTGAGCTCTTCTTAGCCCACAGCCTCCCCACACCACGGCTGATCCTCTCTTGGCCCTGTGGGTTTGAGGCCTTTTGTGTGGATGGGATGCCCTGTGGCCTCCTGGCCCCAGTGGATTTGAGCTCAGGGGTGGGCATCACATTTGGGGACCAACTGTACCCCATGGGGACATCACAACCTGCCCTGCACCCCCTCCCTTCTTCCGTGACTGTGCATAACCCTTGTGGTATTTGGGGACTGTGGTGTTGTTCAGGGCAAGGTATTTTCCAGCCCAGGCAATCACAAGTAGGATGAGTGTGGCAGGGAGAAAGGTCAGGGAAGGCATTGAGAGTGATGCCCTCAACTGAGCTGAGGTCTCTATACCTGCCAGATGGGGAAGAGGTGACACGGGAGTCATGCAGTGAGGACAGGGTTAAGGACACATCAGTCCCCAGTGGGGGATGAGGTGACCTTGGTTCCAGTGTCTGGCTGTGGCCAAAGCCACCTGCTGAGAGCGGCTTTTCTCCTTCCCCTTACAGTTCACATCCAGACATCCCGGGCTCTCATGGTCATTTCTCTCCTCCTGGGCTTCTTTGGCATCATCATGAGTGTGGTGGGCATGAAATGCACTAAAGTTGGGGAGGAGGATCCTGTCACCAAGAGCCGCATAGCTGTTGCTGGAGGTGTCCTCTTCATCCTCTCTGGTAAGGCAGCTCCAGCCTTCACACCTGCAGGAATCCTCAAACAGCTTTGACCACTGTTTGTTGGAGGAAGGGGAAGCGGTTCAGTGAAGGCTACATATCACTGATGGTCAGCATTTGATGTCTAGTGGAGGTTGGACTAGATGACCTTTAAAGGTCCTTTCCGACCCAAACTATTCTGTGATTCCATGGTTCTGTGCCTAGGTCTGTGCTCGCTGGCTGCCGTGTCCTTGTATGCAACTCAGGTGACCTATGAGTTCTTCAGAGAGAGCACCATCCCCATCAATGCCAGGTAAGAGCCTGGCTCAGGGAATGCTCTTCATCTGAATCCTGTCTTGTCCTTGCACTTCCCATCAGACCTTCCCTTGCTGGTGTTGGCAAGGCGTGGTGTTGTCGGCTGTTGTGCCACATGGATGGGAACTCTGCTACCCCTCGCTGCCACCTTGCAGAAGTTGTCCCTGATGCTAAAGCTTTAGTTGTTACCAGCTGGGACAGGGTGATGGTGCATATGGGGTGCTTCTGCCCAAGGGAGACCTGAAGGATAGGGAAATGGAGCTGGATCCAGCCAGTGTGAAAGATGGGGATGGAAAGGGAAGAACCAAAGTCTCTCTCAGCATATTGTCAGGACTTCAAGCATCCTATTGCCCATCTCAGTTTGCACCTCTGCCTTTCTGTCCCCTCCCTGATGCTCCCCCACCCCTTTCACTACAGGTACGAATTTGGCTCTTCTCTCTTCGTTGGCTGGGGAGCCGCCAGCCTCTCCATGCTGGGGGGGTCCCTCCTGTGCTGCTCCTGCCCTGCCAAGGAGCGCCGAGGACAGCAGTACCAACGGCAATCACAGCCCTCCATGTCCCGAGAGTTTGTCTGAGCCCTAACACTGCCCTCCCACTGCCCAGTGCCTCCCTCCCCTGCCAAAAATATGCAAGACTCCAATGCTCCCACCCACCTGGTCCCTGAATGCTCCACAAGACCTTTCTCCTCCTCATCTTCCAGGTTTCAGCACCATTTGTATTGCCAGCCTCTAAAATAGAGGTTTTGAGGGTCACAGCTCCCGTATCTATCATCGCCACGGTTGCCTCAGATGGGCAGGGTGGCACCCCCAGTTCTCTGGGGTTGCTGTCCTGTGTCCATCCATCAGAGGGATGCTGCAGGGGTGAAGAGGGAAAGCTGATGCTGGTGCCACGAGCACAAAGCCAGTCCTGCAGGAATGTGCTGCACAGAAGTGCTTTATGCCATGACCACCCCTCTCCCACATCCTGTTTTCAGGAGCAAGTCGGGAGCGAAGCTTGTGTGTGGTTTTCCTGAGATGAGGTTTTCACCTCTAACAGCCCCAGCCTGACTCACGGCTCAAGCATCCCCATGCCCTGCTCTTGGCAGAGGAATGCTTTCAGGGTGCAGAGTTCTCCCGCCTCATTGCTACCCAAAGTCAACATTTTTTAAATTGTTATTAATTATTATTAATTCCTGCTGGAGGCCAGTTGCTCCAGCTGAGCTCTGCCAGCCAAAAACTGCACAGGGCTCTTTCCTTCCCAGGACCAGGCTGTGCCTTGTTAAACAGAAGAATAAATGGATTGGGGCAAATTAAAGCAGCAAAAAGGGGCTCTGAACACAAAGGAGGGTTTGTTTTTATTTTTGGTGCCCAACTCAGCAATTTTGAGTGGCAGATGGACAGAGCCCCAAATTTTGGTGCCTCCCCACTGAGACCAAATCCCTCTTCACCAACAGGATCCCCTGAAGCAGGCAGTGAAGGCTCCAAACCCAACCTGCTAATTGCCTCTGACTGCTTGTACCTCAACTCCATTGCTCCTAATTGCTCTGCAACCTCCAAAGCTCCAACTTTATCTGTAAATCCCCAAACTCCCCATACTCCATCCTTGCAGCCCTACTGCATTTGTGGCACCAGCCAACCCACAGGGAAAGGCACTGGAAATAATCCAAACAGCTTGGTTATCTATTTTTTATTATTTTAATTTGTAACCCCAATTAGATGAATTATCTGATTTTTAAAATTTTCTCTTGCTCTATATACTTTTTCTCAATTTTCTTTTATTTTGCTCTATTTTACTGTATTTTATTTTCTATTCCTCTGTTTTATTTCACTGTATTTTATTTTACTCTATTTTTCTCCATTATATTTCCTTTCCCTCTATTTTATTTTCTTTCCCTCTGGTTTATTTCCTTTTCCTCGATTTGATGTTGTGCCTATGACCTGCTCTGGATCCCAGGCTGTGCTGGAGGAGAAAAATGCTATTTTTGCCCATGGGAGGGGGGTGGTGATTTGTCTTTCTCCCCCCTGCAATACCTGCCTCTTTCTCTTTTAAATTTCAGTCCCCCTGTAAAACTCTGTCCAGCACCCCTTAGGGGGAGAGCACTGCTTATAGGCTGGCTTTACCCATGTGGTGCTGGACCCAAATTTTGGCATTCCTCTCCAAAAACACCAACCAAAAGCCACTGCAATTAGGGATTGAAAAAGAACCTTGTGCTTTGAAACCAGAAGAACAATCAACTAAAAAGGCCTTTTTCTATCACAGTGTTGTGTAAAGAATGGGTTTACTCTTTTAATATAAAATTCCAATAATATTCTATGGGATGCATGGCCTTGGAAATGGGATGAGTGGGGATTTTTAAATTCTTTTTGTACTAAAAATTGTGACTCGGTCGTATTAAAATATTTTCAGTTGTGGGTATCTTTCTGGAATTGTCTCTTTTATCTCCCCTGACTCACCCTCTGGACCAGCCCCTGCCAGTGACTCCCGTGCTGGGTCAGAGCCACTTCTGCAGAATGGCCCAGGCAGGACCCTCTCCCCTGTCCTAAATGTTTCTTGCCCTCCTGGCTAAATACCTCAAGTCTTTTGCCATGTATTGCTCAAGAAGGATGTGGCCTTAAAAATTGCTTAATTTAAGGTTAAACCCCTTGAAATCCAGCTTGGTCCCTCTGCAGGAGTCTTCCCAAGGCTGAAATGCCACCAAGCATTTTCCTTTTGCGGACTCTCAAAGCTGAACTCTCCCTATGTCCTCCCATTTTCCATGAATTCAGAGCTAACTTGTGCCTAATTGGGCACTTTGCTAATTTAAGCTGATTTTTGCTCCCCTATGTAGGGGCACGACCTCCTGCCCTGTCATGCTATGCATATTTTTCCTCAGAGAGAATGCTTTCCATCCAGGCTTTTGTATGGCTGCTGTCTCATCTCAGTATCCTCGTCTTGCCTGCTGCACCTGTTCCACAAATACATCCCATCCCACCTCAAAAACAGGAATTTACTGTCCTTGGTGGCTCCTGTGACATCTCCAGGGATCACATCAGGGTTGCCTGGGCGTGGGCAGTCAGGCTGGAAGAAAATCAAAGAGGAGGATCTGCCTCTGTTCCCAGCACAGACAGGCTAAAACAGAGTTTCCCCTCTTCCCACATGCATCTTTTGGTCAATAAAACCAGTTTAATGAGCAATATTGAGATTTCTGGTCATACCTCTTGCTTTCAGCTAAAACACCTGAGAGATAATAGTCATTTTTAAACAGGCTGAAATGAGGAGTAAGGAAAAATTACCCCACCAAAGGCACATAGAGGAGCTTTTCTCACATCGCTGGGACATGGCTGTTTGAATTTGTGGTTGTTTTATTAATTTTTATTTATTGTCCTATCCCAACAGCATCTGCTGAGTTCTCTCCAACTCTTTGAGATGCTCCCATCAAAGAAAACATCTATTTCTTTTTTCCTTTCCAGCTGTAGCAGGCATTTTAGCACAACGTGTGCTAAAGCATCAAGATTTGGGTCTCGTCAGCACCACTTTTGTAACACATGGGTTTGACAAACCTCATGGGATCCAAGATTTGATTTTCACCTTCAATAACCAGGGAAAGGAGCTTAATTATTTGACTACTTCTAGCTCTGCCCCTCCACTTGCATCTTTTAACCCTTCAAAATGTTTCAATTGGAGATTGACAGGGCAGATTAGTTTGATGTATCATAAAGTGATTATTTAGATGAGTAGAAAATACAAATAAACTTATTTTATAGGTGGCTGAGGCCACAAAGCTACAGTTTTGTATCACTTGGGGTCACACCAGAATTTCACATGTCATGGATGTCTAAGGACCATAAATTCCTGAGCTGTAAAGGTTGGAAAATGAAGGTTCACAAGCCCTTCTGAATGTTTTCAGAACTAATTCACTGCTACATGCCGAAGTGTTGGACCTGCCATATGCCAAAATTCTGGGAAAAGGATAACTCAAAATAAAGCCCAAGCAATCACACACATAAAGCACCTGGGGGTCTCTGCAGAGCTGAAGCTCAAGGATATGCCAAGACTGGTGCATTGCCAAAATCCCCATGGCAAAATGCTGCAGAGGATTATCTAGAGGGAAAAAAACCCCACCAACCTCAAACAAAACAAAAAAAAACAAAACAAAACAAGAAATCTCAAACAGAAAAACCTACCAATCCTACAAAAAAATTCAGTCTAAAAACCCAAGTACATCTCAACTATAATCTACAAAATGGAAATATTACTGTCTTCCGTGGGTCTGGGATATGAGGGTGCAGCAATGGCTGAGCCACGGGGCACAAGCTGAGCCCAGGAATTCTCAGAGGATGCTGCAACAGGGATCCTGTGCAAGAAAGTGAGAGCAAAAAGAATTTTCCCCTAAACAGCAGGGCATTAGAAAAGAAACATGAAATTATTAGGGCAGCTCCAAGTGCCAGGCAGCTGTCATGCTGCTCGCCAGGGTCACAGGCTGACCCTGGGGGCTGACTAGACATGGTACCTGACCATCACCACTGCAGTGGTTGTCACTTGTTTTCTACTTACTGGAGAAAAAAAGAAGGGTCTTAATTACCAACCAAAGGAGTTAATTATCATTCTGGCATTCCAGATTCTTTCTTTGGCCCCTTCCATCCCTCTGACTCTCTTGCACCACCCCTGGGTCTTAGGCCATTCACCCCTAGGCAGTAATTAAAATGTCTAATTAAAACATGGGATATTTGCCCAGGACACAGAGTCCCCCACCTGGGGAGAGTTCCCAGCAGGTTCCCGGAGGTTTCCCCACATGACATTTATGTGGAGGCTCCATTCCCAGCCTATGACTGCTGTAACTGCAGGGATGCCCATCATGTCTCAGAGCACAAAGCGCAGCTGACATGCCTTGGACAAACTTTAAATAGCCCAGCACAGACTCCAGCCGGCACTCTCCATCATATGGGTCAAGATCGAATCCCACTGACACTTAAAAGCCTTCCAGATCCACATCCCCATCCCGAATCATTGGCAACAAAGAGTTTCTGTCATCATCCCACTGCAGCTACGATGAGCCTATGGTGAAGGTAATGCTCCCTTGTGAGGCTACTTTATTGCCAGCTGGGTTTAGAGCTGGTTTTTCTCAGCATTAAGAATGTCCTTCTTTCCCTTTTTTTCTTTTCTTGGTTGTATAACTCAAGTTACTGAAAAAATTTTCTTAAAAGCCTGCAAAACAGCCAGAATCTAGTAGAAACAAGTAAGGTTATGGAGAGTTAGCTCAGAATGGAGCCTGGGGAATTAAAAAAAATATTGCAAATTTGGGTCTAAGAGGCTGCCTGTGGTAAGATACACTCAGAGGGAAGCTGATGGAAGTGGGGGAGTGATGCCCCTGCTCCCAGCAACATCCTAAGAGGGGATGTGGGGGTAGATGTGGCACAAAGTGTGTAGGGACCATGACCGTCCTTCCCACCTCTGCCCCACGGGGAGCTTGTGCTGTGCCAGGGTGGGCAGCCTCTGGCTGAAGGTACCAAACCTGATTGTTGGAGGCGGGCTTATGGAGCAGTGAGACGGACTCAATATGAGTTAGCTACAAAGCTCAAAGCTCAGTTTATTAATGGTGTTTCTACAATTATAGTATTCTCTAAGTGTACATGCATTAACATTACTGGTGCTCACACACATAAACAATCACTCATTGGCCACAGCTACAAAACCACTCTCTGTGCAACTTGTCTTCAGCTGCTTCTGAGTTCTCACAGTCCTGCAAGGTTGTTTATCTTCACGAGCACAGAGCAGTCTGGCCAAGGCCACACTGCTTTTGCTCTGTGAAGAGATTCACAGGCCTGGCAGCTTCCCACACCTGATCATGACAAAGAGTTATGATAATTAACCTGTGCAGCTCAGAGATTCATCTGGTCTTGTTAGTTAACACATTCATGTAAATTCCTGTCCAAAAGGCTGTTGCAGCTGTTGCAACTTCAGGCACTAAAATATTTGGCATTTTGGGTTGCAAAACATGGCAAGGTAGGATTCCCATCCCGTCTTTGCTGACATTATGCCCTCTCCTCCATACTGTGGGCACAGCTCCCTTCTCTGCAGAGTCTCTCCGTCTCTGGCTAGAATGGAACATGAAATCCCTTCTGCTTTTTGGAAAGCCTTGGCATCTCCACAGGGTACCCATGTCATGCCCCAGCAGCCCTTGTCCATCTTGGACTGCTAGATACTTCTTTGGACTTGCACTTGAGGTTAGGACACCTCCATGGGACACTCGCTTGTGCTCCAACTTGGATGTTTCAACATCTCATGACTTTTCTTGGAGAAAAAAAACAAAAGCAAGAAGAGGCAGATGATGCCCCCGCCAAGTCACATGGTTGCAAGGATGGAGGCATCCAGAGACCCTCTGGATACCAGGAGACACATGCTCAGGTCACAGGTTTTGGTAGCAGCAGTTATTTGACAGTGGGTTCCAGCAGCTCTTGATTACCAAAGGGTAGGTACTGATGTTTGGCAGCTTCTATTTGGAAGAGAGGGAACTGATATGGGATTGTCCCCACTGCAAAATTACTGTGTCCCTCAAGCCTCTCTTTACATGTAAACCTGGTGGCCCAACCTTGGCTGAGAGTATCAGTGCATTTTGACTGCATTGAGCACCATGAGACAGGGCCTAGATGACTTTTCAGGATTCAGAGGACACCTGACCTCAGTGGCACTTTGTCCTTGGTGGATCAGGTACCTGGAAGTAGCCAGAACAGAGGCGGTAGATGTCTCTGTGCCCTTGAAGGTGACCCCATGAGCACAACCCTGCAGATGACAGCTTTTGGGCTCACTCTTCTCTCAACTCTCTTCCTACTCCTGGCCACATGCACGGACTGCTGGATGGTCAATGCTGATGACAGCTTGGAGGTGAGTAGAGCAGCCACCTTCAAGGTAAGCAGAGCAACCATCATCCTCAAGGTGAGAAGCTGGGAGTAAGGTGGGTGCCTTGCTTTCCACAAGGTTGCATCATGTCTCCACAGGCTTGGAAAGGGGACATGGTGGGACAAGCCCACCGGTCTCTGCTAGAGTTGAAGGGTTAGAGGATTGGAGAGATAAAGATATGCTGGAGCAGGAGGAGGAGGAGGCAGAGAGCAGGTATGGATAGGGAGTCATCAGGACATGTCCGGGTATGGTGGTGGGAGCCTGAAATCTGCCCTGATGGACTGGGAGATCCCTGGGAAGCTGGGAGGGCTTTTTGGTGCTTTTTTGCTTGAGTATCTTTCTCCTGCTTCCAGGTAAGTCACAAATGCCGGGGCCTTTGGAGGGAGTGTGTCACCAACATGCAGGATGGGGTTAGGACCTGCGACCAGTATGACTCCATTCTGGCTGACCACTCAGGTATGCTGACTTGGCCTGGGGGCATTTGTTAAGTTCACAGCTCAAAGTCTTCTTGAAAGAGAAGGGAAGAGGGATCCTCGTTGCACTGGGCTGCCCTTCGTCACTCAGCAGTGCCAGCCCAGGGCCACTCTTGGTCTCCTGCCCCAACTGCCTGGCCCAGGCAGCAACTCAGGGTTCAGCCAGACCTGCCATGGGGTCACCAGGCAGGAGAGAAACCATGAAGCTGTGTCGTCTGACAACAAAGGTGTTTTGGCATGTAGAGCCCAGGTGCAGCTCTTGCTCTTATTGCACAGTGGGATTTGCAACCCACCATGCTGCAGGCAGGGCAAGGACTGTTCCCAGTGGCCTAGGACTTGTGCCAACATGTCAGGGACAATCACATCAGGGTAGGGACAATTCTCCTGGCCTGCACAGGGCAAATCAAGCCCTGCACAGAGAACCCTTGTATCAGGTCACAACATGGGACAACGCAGATTCAGGCAGTGGAGAAGGAAACAAGAAGTCAGTATGGACTAAGGAGGGCTGCCACCCTGCTCTGAGGAGGAGTGAGCTTTTTAGGGTGCAATCCCATCACAGCTGATGATGTACCTCATGCCAGCTCTTGTTTTGCCCTGGTACATTGGCATTTGCTGTTCAAAACAGCAGCTACACAACTTGGAGGCAGAAACAATCTTGACAGCACCATCTTCTGCCAAAGAAAGTCTTGAGCAAGTGACCACACCCTTGGTGCCGATGGGTGCACCTTATTTAATTTCTTGAACTGGTCTAATAATGGGTTTATTAAGACCTTATTAAATTTCTGATGAGGCTGTTGAGCACTTTCTCTTGGCCCATGGCAGCAATGGAGTTGGTGGGTCCCGGTGTGATGTGGGGCCACTGTGAGCTGGGTGACTATAGTAGGGACACAGGCAGCAATCTGGAGTGAAGGAGCCCGTTCCTATGACCATTCTTCATTCCCCTTTCTGGTTGCTTTTTCCTTCCCTGTCCAGTGAAGATTGTGGTGACGCGGACCCTGATGATCACAGCAGACCTCCTGGCTGGCCTCGCTTTGGCTACACTCGTCCTTGGGCTCGACTGCATCAAGTTCCTCAAGGAAGATCCTTGTGTCAAATTGAAGATGTGCTACGGGGCTGGAGTTGTACTCAGCATTGGGAGTGCGTGGCTGGGAGTGCTTGGGCCTCATGTCCCACAAGGAGCTGGGGGACATGCCAGAAGCTAACAGCACTCCCTCAGCAGGGCCTTGGGGAGCTGGGGGTGGCTATATGGTTCTTTTTAACCAACCCCATTCCTCCTAGGCATCCTGGGGCTCGTGGGCTCTGTGTGGTATGCGGTGGACGTGTACATGGAGAGGGCCATGCTGGTGTCACACAATATATTCCTTGGAGTCCACTACGACTTTGGATGGTCATGCTGGCTGGGGATGGCCGGCTCTACTGGCTGCTTAGTGGCATCTATCCTGCTGACCTGCTGCCTCTATGCCTGCACAGGTCAGTCTGCCCTATCCCACCTCGTCCCATCTCAAGTAGCTTTTTGCCCTGCAGGGATGTGGGGTCAAGGACCAGCTCAGGGGATACAGGTGCCTCTCACAGGGTTCAGCTCAACCTTTGTGTCCAGCTTGTGCCCCTTGGCTGGGGAGGGTACACTCGGCAGGACGGGGCTGAGTGAGGGCCCTATAAGCCCCATAAAGGCATGGAGGGGGTGCAGGGGTCCATCCACATCTGTGGGACCTCCAGGTCCTGGTGAAGGCATGCTGATGTTTACCCAAAGCAGTGGCTGTTCTGGAGCTGAATCCCTGTGACCAGTCAAAGCCTGAGCAGTGGCCACAGGGATGTGCTGGTGGAAATTCATTTCTGCTCTCAGGGACACTGGGCAGGTGATGCCTCTCCAGGCATCATCTTCAGTCCTTACGCCCACTAGGTGGAAGTTGACCCCGCTGCCTGTCCAGGTTCACTTCTGCCATGTCGCCACACTGTGGCAGCCTCAAGTCCCTCTGCGACTGCTGGTTATGACAAAACCCCAACTCTTTCTTGGCAGCCCCCAGCAGTCGCTGGCAACCCCAGATGAACCCCCAGCCCTGGGGCCGAACAGCCACCAGCAAGATGTATGCCATGGACTCCCGTGTGTGACAGCCAGCAACACCTCCTGCACCTGGCCCTGCTAGGGGATGCTCTCCCCACCAGTCTAACCCTGCTAAAGCACCAGCACATATACTGGGGCATTTCTGCAGCTGATTCCAGGCTCTAACTGCAGCCAGCTGCAGCATCAGTGGCTGCTAAAAGCAAGGGTGCTGCAGCAGTCAACCAGAGAAAGGTTTTTCCCCACTTCCAGCCAAGTTTCATAAAAATAAATCACAGAAAAATGTTGCTTTAGGAAAAGAAGCCCTTAAGTCCCCTGGGAATGCTGTTGGGATGCTGAGGACAGAGAAGCTCCTGTTTCTTAGCCCATGCTTTGGAGGAATTCTGTGGGAAGCTTTTTCTCTATGGAGCAACACTGACTCCAAGTGGCTGGTAGCCCTGGTCTCTCCCACACCAGCCTCGCTGGAAATTCCCCCTGCACTCTGGCATGGGGCAGCACGATGTTTGCACTCAAAAACTGGGCAAAACCCGGAGTCTGGAGCACTTGGTTATCAATGCTTTCACAGGGGATCACAGAGGAACACTGTTAACCATACTCATCAGGCACAAGGTTAGTCAATCTGAAGACTGAGGGAGGTGCTCTACCTGCAGAATGGGGTTTTTAAGTCCACACAAAATGGGAATTCTGTTTTCCAAGTGCATTATTATCCTTCTTCACTTGCAAACCATTATGAAAACAAACCAGAATCCAAACTCACCAACTCAATACCCACCACTCCCAATTACTGAATGATGGTTTTGTGCTCATTTCCTTACTTCCCACCTTAAGATCAGCACACAAAATCTTCACAGCATAGGGAAGCTGTACAGAAGCTTCCTGGCACAGGCTCTGTCACCCTGAGGGGTGGCAGGTTAAGGCCTAAGCATATGGTGCTGCAGGGGCACACTCAGTCCCCAAAACAGACAAGTGTGAAGAGATTTGCAGTCACACTCCTGCAGTCCATCCCAGCCAGGCTGCAAAGCACCCTGCATTCCAACCCAGAGGAGCTGCAAGGGTCTCCTGACTCATCTGCCCCCACACATAAAACCAAAAGGCAGCAAATCTATTCATTGCAGCTCTTTGCGCTCCTGCCAACAGCATGTCCAAGGTGAGTCTGTGTCATCAGCAACACCCCAGAGACCTGAGAAAGGAGGAAATTCAAAAGCTAAAGCTGACAGGAATAAGGAGAAGGAATTAGTTTGCTGTCACAGTGTCTAGAGGGCAGGATGCTCACGGCCAGCACAGCTGGGGGAGGGGAGGGGCAAGTGAGAGTGTTAGGTACTTGGAGAGAGCAAAGGCTGAAGCACAGTTGGGGCACTGGAGCTCATAGGAAAAATTACTAAAAACAGTTCACTAGTGTGTAGAAACATCCCAAAAGCTGCCACTGGACAGCCACCCTCTCCTGCAGGTGCTCTGCAATGGCAGTCACAATTTCTAATGCTCTGGGAGAACAGCCCCCATTCACCGGCACAGAAAGAGCTGGTTTTGGCATGAGGCACTTCTCGATCTCTGTGCTGCTGCATCCCTGGGGGACATCTGGCTCTTCACTGCTACTGCAGAGCCAGGAGTAGCAGCCAACTCAGGCCCCCTGGTTCTCCCCCCTGCACACCAGCAGCAAGACACCAGCAACTGCTGCAGCAGCAGCTGCTGTGACAACTCATCTGTGTACAAAGAAATCAAGAGGTGCTGTGCTACAGCACGGCCCCAGTGAGAGGTTTGGGATTTTTTGCAATCTAGAAACTGGCACAGGGTGCCCAGAGTAGCTGTGGCTGTCCCATCCCTGGAAGTTTTCAAGGCCAGGTTGGACAAGGCTTGGAGCAACCTGGGCTAGTGGAAGGTGTCCCTGCCCATGGCAGGATGGTGAAACTGGATAAGCTTTAAGGTCCCTCCAATCCAAACCTATCTGAGATTCTATATTTTGGGGTATTTTTTTGCCTTTTTTTTTTAAGCACCCTCACACCACCTCAGTTCTGAGAGCTGCATTCCAGCAGGGACACAGCTGAACTGCCCCAACAGGCAGCTCTTAGAAACACACTGGGCTAACAACCAGGCACTCCCATCCCTCGATGACTGCCCATCCCAACTCCAGTGGGACTCAATTGCATCTTCACTGCTTTTTTCACTTTAATTGTGTTTCATCCCACCAACCCATAATACTCAAGGAACAAAGCAGTCTTTTTCTTCTCAAACTTCCTGTGAACACTTAAACCCCTTTCACAGAGAAGTGGGTTTAAAACACCTAAGCACGCACTGTAACTCTTTGAGACCTTTATTAACAGATGCTTGCAGTTTGACTTGAAAAAATCAGGCGTATATTTCATACAAATTAAAAATGAGGTTCTTAAAAATCTCAACTTGACCAGATATGAAACAATTTACAAACTTTTAAAGGTATCTTGAGAAAAAACAGGCTTTTAAAAAACGTGTTTATCATTTCCAAAAAGAGAATTCTTTAGGTAAAAATAATAAAAACCCCATGCTGCATAGATAATGCAGATAGTTCTAGTAATCTGGTCAACAGCAAAAAGCAAGCACTTAAGGTCTTCAGTTCCAATTCTTTTGTTCATTTCTTATTGCTGGAATTTCATTTTCTTCTTCATTTCTTTAAGTCTTTTCTTTGATGACTAAACTGAAAAAAAAAAAAAAAGTTGATTAGACAAGTGACAGAGTATTACACAGGTGCTTTGTGTGCCAAGACTAACCTGCAACTCAAAAATTCTCCCTGAGCCTGCCTGTCACATGCTCACAGACAACCCTTGCCAGCTATTGATCCTTATTAACCCTCACCCCCCAGCAACCACACCAACCACCTTCCCCCCACAGGACCAACACCAAGGGCTCCAGAGAGAACAGTTAGTCAAGCCAGTCAGTTTAAACCCAAAGAGATTCTACCTGCACCTCTCCCTAACATGGGGATGGCTGCTCCCACCAGTCTCTGCCAACACTCTCAGTCAGTGCCCAGAGTACAGAAACCACAACCAATAATCTCCATTGTTCTTCAACAGCAAGAGGAACCAAACTGCCATAGTGGTGTCCCTTTGAAGCCCACGATCTAAGAATTCATCTAGGAGGTGCTGACCATCAAGATGAACAGCAGGATACAATGGTTTACACCAAAGCACAGAGATTATTGTAGCAAGGCCTGGACAAGGATGGAGTGGATCTATCTGCACGAGAAACATGATGCACTCAAGCCCATGCAGAGGGAGCCCTCGAGTTCCCACCGGTGGAAGATGCTGTGGCTGGTGCCAACACCGAGCTGCTATCCCTGCCCAATTCCTAGAGCCCCCTGTCCATCCCATCAGCATGACCACTTTGCTTCCACCACAGCCTAAATGTCTCTCCTCACTCTCCTGCCTTCTAGGCAAGGAGCAAGTCACAAAAGGGACTCAATACCCACACCAGGGAAAGGAAATACAGAACAAACCTTGGCAATGAAAACATTCCCAAATCAGCAGAACTGTCCCTCAGAAATTGGCACCAAACAAGCACCAATAGCAGCCAGGCTTCCTTGCAACAAACCCAGCTTCTGGACCCTGCCCTGCACATAGCCCTCCTGAGCCCACACCTCAGCACTGCATCCACGGCTCCTATGTGCTCTGACAAAAGGACCAGTTTTTTCCAGCACTTTGATCAGATAAAAAGATGCTCCTGAGACACTCCTGCTAGTTCTGCATTACTTATGTAGAAAGGGATGCCAATGTCTCAATGCCATTCATCCCCTGCAGAGACCAAGCTCAGACACTGATGGAGCTCAGTAAATCCCAGCATCTGCTACTCCTGGTTACTTTCAAGTCACACCTGCACTGTTTGAAGTTCTGGGTGGACAGAGACTGCTGTAAGCCTGAACTACAAAACACAGCCAAGATTTTAAGTGTAACTCCATCAATGACAATTAAAGCCTGTAACTAAGTCCCCCCAATTAATCAGCACTGGCACAGCAAAGCCTCACAGTTCAGTTCTGCAGCCATACTCAAGATCAGTTATAGCACGTGAGCAAAGAGTCCAAACCTTGTAAGGCACAAATTAAAAACAAAGCACCAAAAGAAAAACATCAGCACATGGCATTCCCAGACTCCCAGCCACGCACCCGGATGATGGTAGAGATGTTAAGCCGGTATTTACTCAGCCCCGCCCTGCTCGGCCTCGGGAGCGGACGTGTTCTCAGCTGGTGGTTCGGCTGTCTTCGTCTCTTTGCCATCTTGTGGTTTAGGGTTCTCTGGGCGTCTGCGTCGGTAGTTGAAGTTACGGCGGTACCGACGTTGAGGTGGTTGCTGACTTTGGGTCTCATCCCCTTGATTCTCTTTATCTTCTTCATTCCCATCCTCTCTAGGTTGTCTTTGACGAGGAGGACCCCTGAAAGTCAAGCTACGCTTTAACCATGCAGCATCTGAGCACCGCCATGTCCTGGCTCTGTTGCTAAAAGACAAGTTTAAGACCAGAAGCTCATGCCCAGCATACCTGCGAAATCGTGGTCTGTAACCCCGGTACATGTTCTGCCTGACTGGTCTGCCATCTCCTGCACCCTGGTTGTCAGCACCCTGCAAGACATCAGGCCACTGATCGTCTCAGCACAAAGCAGAAGTGCATAATGCCACAGCTTGTCATACCATGAAGAAGGAGCTGGAAAGGTGTCAGGTTCAGTCAAGGTGGACAGCTGTTCTAGGGCACAGATGTGCACATGATGAAAAATCTCCTAGTTAATCATATAAATTCAAACATGCTGGTTTATAAAGCTATAACATTAAGACCTTCGGCTACAGCATTTCCTCTTACTGCCAAACCTTAGCAAAACCATCTGGAGTGTCAAACGCCATGTTCCATCACCCTGCTCCAAAGCAACCAAGCCCATTTAGCATCACACATTAGGCAAACATTACCTCCACTATCTCTCCCTGTACGGGAGGGTTGGAATATTGTGGACGACGCCCGTAGGGCCTACGCATATAGTAAGGTGGGTACCGCCGCCTGCGATAGGGACGGCGTTGCTGGGCTTGACCTTCTGGTATGTTCTCTGCTCCTTCGCTCTTTTCCCCACTCTCACTGTTCTGGTAGTTTTGCTGGTAGTTGCGTGGAGGGCCTCTACGACGTGGATATCGTCTGTAATGGTTACGATCTGCTGCGTATTTACTGCCCTGTACTGGAACTCCTCCAGGTCCTGTAACATTGGCTGCCTCTGCGCCCTGAAGAGCGAGAATAGTGTTAGGGAAACAGTCAGCATCCCACAGTCTAGCACTGAGCAACGATTTACATCCACATTGTGAAGCAATGAAAAACCATTCACCTCCTTGGATTTCATCAGGCATCGACTCGAACCACAGGCACCACACCAAAGCCTGCAGTCCGAGTTTTCCATGTGCGCTCTGACACCCAAGAGATGTGTTTACCTTTTCTCCCTCAACCACATCAAACTCCACGGTCTCTCCATCTCCTACGCTGCGGAGGTACTTCCTGGGGTTATTCTTCTTTATGGCAGTCTAACAACACAACAGTGCAGGCACAACATGAGAATACAAAGGAGTATATCTGAAGACTTTTTTTTTTTTTTTAAGATAACTAAATACTCAAATTCCTTATCTTAGGAGAAAGATCTGTACTCCTGAAAAAGCAGCTGAATCACTGGGAAAATCCAGGGAGCCACAAAATGTACCTGTATTACTATAGTTCTGGCCTATTGGAAATGTGCAATGGCTTTACCATTGACTGGAAGCATCTGTCAACACACTGTCTCCTGGCTGAGAAAGTAGTTTGAAAACAAACAGAACTCCCACATCACACACACTGGCCATAAGATTCCTAACCAGACTTTAGCATTCAACACCACCATAGTAGTTATACATTCCTCTGAAGCATATTCAGCAATATATCAGCCTTTCCAATCACCCACTTGGATTTCCAGCCCTCCACCGTTTCTCATACCACCACAGGACGCAGCAGCCTCTGGGTCCCATACTATGCAAACATAGCAGTGGCCAGAAATCAAGATATTTCTTCCTCTAAGGCTTCCAATGTCATTGCTTCCACCACAGGGTTTACCAATTAACCCCAAATCTACTCTACCTGTATATGACACACCAAGAATTGGCCCTTCACAGGTGCCAGGACCAGAAAATCCTCTATATTAGTGGCCACATGTCAAATGACATTACTAGAACAGACTTGATTTTTGGTGCTCTATAGTACTAGATGACATCTTTAATAGATGAATTAATAATGCAGGCGCGCACATTCAGCCATGTTCAGCTAATCAAACACTTCACCTGAGCAGCAATGCCAGTGTAACAACTTTAGCAAAAAATACTTGCAAAACAATTTTACTAATTTTTTTCCCATAAATGGAACAAAATCCATGAAAAATCAAGCCTGCAAGTCTCAGCCTATACAGCAGTGCCTTTAAGGAAAGCCTTATTACAACAGCAGCCAGTCCAGCAGCTCGTGTGAGACCCGAGGTAGATAACAGGGATGGGGAATAGCAGACACAGTCAGAGCTTCTCAAACAAGATGACTTCTTTCAGATTAGACCTCTAAAACCGTTTCATTGTAGAAACTATTACACTAAAACAAATCATTACGAAATTGCGATTTTAGAAACACAGACAGTAATTACATGACAAGTCCTGAAATACAACTAGTAAGTCAAGATCACTCACAGGTGACCCTACTTGCAAATCAGGTCTGAAAGCTTCCCCTCAGGGTACATGTCTCTGCCTGCTCTGCCTTTTTCCACCGCTCACTGCAGACTAACCTGACAAACCAATCCTCTAGTAGCTGGTAATTTAGACATAGAACAAGCAAGAAGCTGAGACCTGACAAATCAAATACAAAATACTTTCCAGGGGTTGCTTTTCCCTTCCTCTGTGTTAACATCAGCAGCATATCCCTAACTTGAGACAAAACAATGATCCATGGACTCCTAAATGCCGGAAGTGAACCATGCTCCACTATGAATTCTTTGTAGGTTGTATTCTGACAAGAGATTCTAAGACAGAAAAGATAAAAATCACATTGCTGATTACAGCCTTGCAAGTCAAACAAGGGACTAAACTAAGGCAAACCTGCTCCATGAAGTAAACCACAGGTGTGATGTGCAGTCTATTTTCCAGAGGTCTACCTGCTTGCCAAACATTATATCTAAGGATACGTATCTGCTAAATTGAGGAAATCCCTATTAAAATGTTTGTAGACTTACACTGAAAGCCTGGAGCAATAACATCTATTAAAGTTTTTCCTAGGGGAATAAAAGCTTCACTGGCACTTCATCCCTATTACAGCCCAATTAATTTCTCTCCCTGCTGCAAGCTTTTCATTTAATTTTATTTCCAGATGTTTACTTAACCACCCTATGAATCCACAAGGAGACTGGACTCAAAGCAGTTATCCCCAAGGACACACTGGCAGCCAGTGCAATTCTCCTCACTGTACAGCATCAGCCCGCTCAGCCCCATGTACCTCATGTGGACACACAAAACTCCAAGTGCAAGCAGGCTCTACTTGAAATGCAACAGAGAAACAGATGTCTGTGTTCAACAGTGAATACATGAGGTTCTCCCACTTCAATCCTACTTACATGGGTCAGGCACAGTCAGTTTCAGAGAGGGGATATGTTTCAGCTTCAAGATCTTACCTGATGGACAAACACATCTTCCTTGGTGTCATTCCTGCAAGACAACAGGAAATTGAAATTCATTAATGAAATGCACAATAAATTAAAAATTCAATTGTTTGGCATGGAGTAAAAATGCAAATCTGTCATGAAAACATACTCTGAGCATCAGCCTTGCTCAACCTACCCTCAACTAGCTTACTGCATGAAGAGATCATCAAGAAGCCCGTGCAAGGTGCAGAGCACACACTCAAGCCCAGTAAGGCACATTTCTCCTCACTCCTCCACGCCCCTCTATCCTTCACATCCCACCAATGGAGATGTTTGAACACCTGAAAATGACCACTCACTCCTTCCTGGCAGTGCTCTGTGGGGGACTGGTTACTGTAGCCTTTAGAAGGAGCTGTGCCCTCACCACTGGAGTCCCAGTCACATCCCCTCAGCCTCAAGGTTTCCCTCACCTGAGGAGCAGCACCACCAGCTACCCATGAAGGCAGCAGGGTCAGTCAAGAGTGGGTCTACCCTCTTGAGAAACAGAAAACAGCTCAGGTCTGTATCAGCAAGGACCCAAGAACGTCCATCCTTTCATCATGATCATGGCAGAGCTTTCACAACTGCCATGAGGCCAGGCAACCAGCTTCAGTCAGAAGTTTCTGTTCTGCTCTGAATAGGTAGAGACATCCCTGCACTGGTCAGAGCTGCACAAGCCATCTCCCCTGCTACTGACACACAGACATCCCAGCTCCCATCATGCCAACTCACCCTCACTGCCGTGTTAGTTTCATTACTGCACGGAACAGTGTGAATCAACAGGAAAGTGGCTTTTGTTTTCTAGAATGACTGGTTAAAGACGTAAGTAAGCTTGTGTGAAAACATGCTCAGAACTGGAAAGCTCACAGCTGTAGGTAACAGAATATTTGGTTTGTTGCTTTTTTACAGGATAAAGCCAGGTGCTCCTCACCATTGGCTTTAAAAATGAGAATTGACAATTAAGACTTTTGGCAAAAACATCATCCAAGTTACAGCTATTCTGTCAGATATGACCTGTAAAAATGTCACCTTGTTTTCCCATGGAATTGATACCTACAAGCCCCAAAGGTTACTGGGAAAAGGCAGCCAAAAGACAGCAGAGCAGAGCCACTCTGATCTCATCTTCAAGGCCCTACAATGCAGCACCCAGAAGCCCTTGCAAAGCCAGAGCCTAAAGACTCCTCTTCACAATGCAAGGTCCCAAAGCTGAAAACCTTCACAAGAGCCCAGTAACACATTTCTAGTAAAAATGCTGAGCACCTTCCTTCACCCTCAGCTGAGAAATGAAGAAGCGCTCATCCTCTGTGCTCCACAAGCATGGATGCCTTGCACTTTTGCTCAACCAGACCAGATGCTTGGTTTTAAACTCCTTTTGCAAATACAATTTCCATTTAAGAGGACATCTGAGTTTTAGATTGACAACTGACTGGGTGACATAGAGCTCACAGTACATACACAGGAAAAAACCAGACCAGGCCATTTCACAGCCGCATGCCACTGGCCACACCATTCCCGATGCTGCTTTCCAGCAAGCACACCTGAAAGTAGCAAGTGTGCTGTTGTGTGGATGGTGGAACAGTAGGAGCCATCATTCTAAGAACACTTGGAAGAATACAAGAAAAACCCCCATTCCGAAGGCCCAACAAGCCATTTAGATGATCTTTGCACTAAGCCACTCTCTCATTCACATCTTTAATCCATAAAAATAAACTTAAAAAAAAAGGGAATCAGACAAGCCGACAGACTAAGAAGACTCTGCTGTTAAGTCCAGCAGGGCACAAAATACCAGCTCTGGCTCTGGTACGGACAAAGCCAGTGGCCTGCATGCCCATTTCTTATTTTGACAACCATGAAAAACAATTGACAAAGACTCAAAAATCAAATTTCGGAGCACACTTCTAACATTAAAAGTTTACCAACATCAAAGCTGATTTCAGTTCCAAAGCTCATTTTATCTGCAAGTAGGTCTAGCTAAAGCAGAGCCACACAAGGGCAGGAGCTCCTGCATGGCTTCCCTGCAGCCAGGCAGATTCCAGAGCTGAGGAAATGTCCTCCCGTTCAGTTTCCAGGCTGCAGCTCTAATCTTTTGATAACAGCAGATCATGCTGGGTTTCTCATTACATACAGCAACCTCAGGGATTAAACGGCTGCCAAAGTAATGACTAGGGAAGCCACTCAGATGTCTTAACTAGCTGCTGCTACTTCCTCACTTGACTGACATCACCGTGCATTTCCACTACTGAGGCAACAGGAAAAGCCTTCCCTCGAGGTGGGGTTTGTGGCTGGGACCTGGGAGGCATTTCCAGAGCCAGACACGGCGGCTCCCAGGCACTGGGAGCTGGAACACTGCATGAGCAACGAAAGCTGGGCTGATTGGCAGGCAAATTTGTAAAGCTGCAGATACAAAACCAATTCAGGAGCTTGGCACACACTCATAAATTAACAAGACAGTTCCAAGAGGCAGTGTTTAAACACAACTTAAATAAAAGGCCCAATAAACACGCTACACTTGCTGCCCTAAAGGGGGATTCCCTAGTCTTCAGCCACATTCTGAGACTGGGGGCTTGAAGTGCCAGGAAATAAGTGCAACAGCTCCGGCAACGCCCCCCAGGGAAGGCTCTCACAACTGATGGGACCCAAAATTGCCCTTTCTTAAGAACTTGTTTGCAGAGCACTTCCAGGACTTCTTTCCCTGATAAGCCCATTTTAAGTATTTACACAAGTCCTGAGGCATTCAAATTATTCGTTCACATCAACTACTGTCATAAAAAGAATCTTCTAGGCACTTGCTTACTGAGACCTGTCCCTACACTCCAGTCTGGCAACAGACAGTGTAAATTGTGTTCCTTTTGCTCCACACGGTAGTGGGTGTTCTTGTGAAAGCATGCTTAGAACTACCAAGTGCTTAAAGCAATTTTTGCTTGCATCGACTGAACCTCACGCAGGAGCTTAAACAAATACTGTGTGTGCTGACAGTCACCAGTATACTTTTATATTCTTGAGGGAAAAAAAACCGAAAACCAATAAAAAAACGCAAACCACCACAAAAGGAACGACCGTAATGTAACACACATCGCCATAGAAATAAACTCGCTGTGTTAGCGCGGGTCTTGCCCGGATAAAAGGACTCAAAAGCCAAACCGGTAAGCCCCCAGCGGGCCAGAGGACCGCACCTCTCACCAGCCCCTTGTGCAGAGCAAAGCAAGAGGCGGCGAAGGCACCGCCACTGCCGCCCCCGTCCTCGCCTGTCACCTGCACGGCTCCCGCACCGCACCCGCTCCCCGTGACACGGCCCGCCGCGGCCGGGCGCTCACCTGTTGATGAAGCCGTAACCGTTCCTCACGTTGAACCATTTCACTGTTCCCAAAACCTTCGTTGCTGCGGGAAGGGGCAGAGGGGAGAGGGGGCGGGAGCGGCGCGTCAGGGGCACGTGGCGGGGCGCGCGCACAAAGGCCCCGCGTGGCGGACATCTTGTGCCGCCCCGCCCCCATCCGGCACGCGGGGCCGGCGACGCGCGCGGGGGTGGGGGAGGCGCGGGGGGACCAACGGCCGCGGCGCGCGAGCGCGGGCACGCGAGGGGTGGGGGGGGGGAAGGGGCGCGCGCCGCCCCTCAGCCATGGCGGGGGGGGGGCGGAGGATCGGGGCTTCCCACCCGCCCCGAACCCCCGGGGACCCCCCCGCCCTCACCGATGACCTTCTTGTCCCCGCCGGCGGTAGGCGCCGCCGAGGCCAGGCCGCTCCCCCCGTTCCCCGTCCCGCCGTTTGACTTGGAGTCGGCGGGGGCGGCGGGGGCCGCCGCGGGGACGGGGGCGGCGGGCGGCTGGGTCTCGGCCTCGCTGCTCATGGCGGCGGCTGTTCGGTGCGGACGGTGGTGGTGACTGCTGTTTGCGCCGCCTCCCGCGGTGTGATGGTGACTGAGGCCGGCCGTGGGGGGGGGGGGGCTGCTCCCTGCTCCGGGCTCGCTGAGCTCCGCTCTCCGCTCCCGATACCGATCGAACTGGCCACAATGGCGGCGCGCACCGGCTAGCCACCCCGCGCGCCCCGCCCGCGCGCGCCGCGATTCGTCGTTCGGCCTGCCCGTTAAGGGGAGAGCGACCTCATTGGCTCTTCCCGTGCCCGCCACCGCCCCCGATCGAAAGCCTATTGGCGGCGACACCTGCCCCTCGGCGGGAACGCGCGCTGATTGGCTGCTCCGCCCGCGGCTGCCAGGCTCGCCGTTCTCGCCGGCCGCCCCGCAGCGCCCGCCCCCGAGCCCTCCCTGGCCCCGCCGCCGCTCCCGCCCCCCAA
>JAWWMP010000057.1:15522-30977 GCA_035047865.1 Dendrocincla tyrannina | reverse complement strand
GCCGCTTCCCCTCGCCCGGGGCAGGGCGATCGTGCGGGCGGCCCTGGCCCCAGCGTTCCGCGGCCGCCCGCTCCCGTTAATGATGGGCAGAAACAGCCCGAGAGTGTTAATTACCGGCGGGAAGTAACGGATTTGGAGCCGTGTCGGAGCTCCCTAAGCCATATACGGATGTGCAGCTACAGCACCGAGCTGACGCCCGGGAAATCAGCTCTTCCCTAACCATCCCATCCTTCCCTTCCCGGGGGAGCAGGGGCAGCGCCGCACCCCCCGCCACCCAAGCTGGCGGGAAAGCATCGCTGCTGGGTCCTTTACCCTGCAGGAGTCCTTCTCCAACCACCACCTCTCAGCTCTTATCTTTTTCCCCTATGTTTTCACCTTACAGTGGCTTAGAGATACCTAGCATTTCTGCTGGATTCCCCAGAGGGAAGGTCCAGGGGAAACGCACCACCGTTGTCCAACAACTTACTTGCCTTGGACACTTGAAAAATGTGGTTGTTGGCCACAGAATCTCAGCCCTGCCCTTGGCTATGTCATCCCTCCCACAAAAGAGGAGGAGGGAAAAGTCACCAGAAATCACCCAGGTCTCTGGGAGATTACCCATCACTCCACCATCTTTGCAACCAATGTGTATCTTCTCAGGATCAGTACTTCCAGCATCATGCACAAATCACTGCCTGGTTCCCCACACTCCACCATGGCCAGGTGAGGGACTCCAGTGGGGCCAAGGTCAACCCACCACACCAATCCATAGGGTATTATGAACATTGGTCTCGTCCAGGTCCCTTGGGCATTTTTCCACCAGATCTCCATCTCAGCTAACAATGGGAAGGGCTTGAAAACAGTAACACAATCCCACAAGAATCTGCACCACAATGATGACCTGGATAAAGAAGAATGACGTCAAAACTGGATGGTGCTTAGTGAGTCACCCAAAAAACAATCCTACAGCAGAATGGGAATTAAGAAATAATACACCGTGCAGAGATCTAAGAGAGAGAAAATGGTGGAGAAAACTCTAGCTCTGAGAGGAAGTCTGTGGGAATGTCAGGGTCATGCACTTACAGCTGAAACTGTGGGCCCCAACAAGATCTTTGGGGAGTAACACCACGGGGTCTGGAAGCTACTCTGACCCTCAGAGGAACGCAGAAGCCGTCAGAAACATCTCCTGCTGCAGCATTCACAGCTGGAGGAAGTTGCTGGAGCTGAGAGCAGCTCCAACACCTATTCTACAGATGAGATTTGAGACCTTGCTACATATGACATAAGGGTGACATGGGGGAATTCAACCTAAAAATGTGGTCTATGAGAAAACTTGTGGTCTATGAGAAAATTTTCAGCCAGCAGGTAAGCTGGAAAGCTGAAACCCTGCACATTCCATGTTGAAGAGTAATGTAATGGGATATTATCAGCCATTGGAACAACATTCAAAGAGGTGGTAATGGATTTGCCGCTGTTGCTCTGAGACCCCTGTATGCAGAAGATGAGAGTGCCTAATGTCAGTGATATAAATACATCAGGCTGAAAAAGTGCTGCTGAGCCTGGACACAGAAATAAACTGGTTTCACTCGTGAAAAAGTGGTGAATTTGGGCAGCAGCAGCCAGAAGTGCAAACTTCAGCACTGCACTGGGAGGCAGAGCTACCTGAGGCACCTGAGCCAGCCTGTTGAGAACCTCCAACCTTCCTTTCACAATATAGCGCCCTCTGCAATCATTTGTGGGACTGGGGAGGAAAGGGCTGGCATGTTTGTGCTTCTTTTATCGCTTGATGTTCTGCAGGTACAAGGTGAGATGCCTCAGTCTGGAGAGAAGTGAGTGTCCTCAGCAGCTGTGCAACCCCAAGAATGAGAACACAGGAGTCCTGACAGCCAGAGCCTGCTGCCAAGAGCTATGAGAGAAAATGAGCACAGACGAGCCTGTGGGACCTTCCTCCAGCACATCACCACCGGGCAAGGCGCAGCTCAGGCACAGAGTGCACATCACACCTGCTCTTTAAGGAAGGATGGGGCCTCTCAGAATGGGATGAAGCACCTACATGTGACAGAACAGACTCTCCTAACTCCTTTAAACAGTTGGATGAGAAGCTCCTGTTGGAGCCCAGCCCTGCACAGGATTCTGGCTCATCCTCCAGCAGGCAGGCAAGTTCCCAGCCCTGTTCTGGGTGAAGAAAGGCAGATTTTCCACCAACTTACAGTCTCACCTGTGCTCTCTGCACCACACAGGGCTAAAGTATCACCATCCTCTGTTTCCCCTCCTACAGCTCTGCTCTAACACTCTTGTAGCACCTGGGTGAACAACTCCAACACTCATGCCATTTAACAGCCTGATGGCCTGGTGCCACCATGTGCCATGGGATGGCTAACAGTTGTTGACACCAGAACTCACTTCAGAGCCCCACATTCACAGTAGTGGAATCTGTGTTATACCAATTCCGTGTACCTCAGTAAAGCTGCACACAGAAAGGTTCTGGAGATTCCCAAGATGCCATGAACCTCTCTGCCAGCCAGGCAGTCTTAGCTATCTGCTAATGAAGGAACTGGTACAGCATAGCGCTGTCAAGCTCCTTTCACCCTTTAATTCCCTCAATAACATACAGTAAATGTTCCTGACTGAACCAGCCAGGGATACTGCATGTTGCTGAAAAGGCTACAGCCCCTCTCACTGAGAGAAGAATTCATTCCCACACATGTTAATTGATGTGCACTGCATACATGTTTAAAAAAAATTCTTTATTTACATTTCAAAATGTAAAAAAAAAAAAATATATATGGATGCCCATTATTAAATAATTTCAGGAGAACATCAAGTGCATGGATCTCGCCTGTGGCCATGGGGCAGTCAGCTGTAGTTGGAATTGTATGGAGCAGGCACAGGTCTAACCATTGGTGAAGGAACACTGAAAGGAAGGAAAAACAGGTCCAAAATCCTATGACAGCAAGACTGTACAGTGATACTTGGGGCCACACGGCAATTTTACATGAGTACAAGTTGCTGCACACACCAGCTTCCATCAGCCAGAGAACTCAAGAGTCCTCCTGGGTCTGCCGACCAGGCAACTGCATCTACTTCTGAACCTACAGTGCCCGTTTCTCCCAGCTAATTTTCAAGGATCTTGGCAAGTAGCTGATGCAGCTGTCTGACGTCAGCCAAGGCAAAAGCCATTCTCATCCCCAGGCAGCTCAGACATCAGGGTACAGCAAGGCTGTTCCTAAGACCTGCATGGTAAATTAGCAAGATGGCACCAGCCTTGTACCTAGGAATGAAAAGCTTCCAGTCTCAAGCTGGATGTTGGCTGGAGATCCTGTACTCCAAACTGAAATGATCAAAAAGTCTCGTCCTGAGGACAACCCTAAAGGGGACCCAAGCCATCGGCACAGCTCTGCCCATCTGCAAGAAAGCCTATTAGCAAGGCTGTCCTTGTCTTCAAGAGTCCATAAATGCCACGAGAAGTACCAGCAGAACGGAAGAATGATTACACTCCCTGTTGTCACTTCATCAAATACCAGAAGCTCCTAGGAGTCTGAAGTACTGCAGATCTTTATGACTTTATTATGGAAGCAGAGGTATGTCTTTGTGGGCAATTCCAGCTGTCTTTGGAAATCATTTAATGGAAGATCAAAAATTGTGGGGATTTGATTTTGTCAGTGCGTGCCAGCCTGCTGGAATTTGGAAAAAAATGAGCAACCATACGGCTAATCCAGCAGATTTTTGACAAGATGTAGCCCAACACACTGAAATCTAGAGAGAGATGTTTAAATACTTGTGTTTTTTTACAGTAAAGTGAGCAGATAAATGGAAACAAAATACTGTATGTTAGCCTGAGCATATTGGTTTAACCACAATGAAGCCTGAATAATAGTAAATAGTGGAAATGTCTCCTTCAGATGAGGACAGTGGTATTTTTTTCATGATAAAGACTATGCAAGATGGTAATTCCTTGGTCCTTCAGTGGCAGCGGTCTTACTGCTGTACTGAGCAAGGGGGCTCAAGTCCTCCCTTTCTCTTTTCTTGATCCCTTCCTGCCCCACCCATGGATGCTCTGCTTTTTGCAGTAGTTGGGAGAGTTCTGTGATGGCCTCCCACCCCCTAAGACTGCCTGGGTAATACCAGCTGGATTCCTGCTGCAGTTTCCTTTCATTCACTTTCTAAAGCCGAGGCGCCAAGGCAGCCTAACTCCATCCAAGGAAGAGCTCCTACAACCCCATCTTCCCCTCGACTGCAGCTGCAAAATCTTATCTCTGCTGTGCTGCCTCTGGTGTTTGCTTAGTTCAGAGGGAAGCCAGTTCAGGGACTTGAGCCAGCAAAAAAACGAATGCTGTTAGAAAAGCATTTTCTGGTGTTTCACTGAGCTGAGACAGCTCTCTGCAGGTTAGAAGAAATGTGAAAATAGGTCAAAAGTAAGGAGCAGAGCAGCCCAGAGTTCATGGCACTATCTCTGTGAAGACTGAGACTCACCACATTGTTCTTTCAATGCTTCACATTTCCCCACACTGAGAGATCACAACTGGCAGCTTGGGTTTGTTATTGGGACCCGTAGGCACATTCTGGGAACAAACAAATACGGAACATTAAGCCTCACAAAAGCACAGCAAACCCAGACAGTGGTATGTACTGGAAGGCTAGCTAAGAGACCTTTGTGTAACATGGGAAACAGGGAATTCTGAGGAAAAAAGAAGCACCATTACATATTTTGGCAACAGGTCCAGCCATAAGCTGGTGAATTGTCTCAGTGTGCAGAGGTTTGGGACATGGACCAGAGGCTGGTCCTCTGAAAGGGAGGAAAGGAACAGAACAAAAACTGGAGCGTTCTTCATGAGATACAGCAAGCATTGTGTCACTTGATGCTTCTCTGGCTTAAATCTTCTACAGTTACTAAAAACAGCTGCCACAAGCGAAACAAACTTGTATTCATACAGAAAGGGAAGAGACCATGACAAAGCAATCCTTATTCTAAAACCTGTCAATACACTGGACTCGGCTGTTCTTCCTTGAATCTCAAATTTCCTTTACTTTGCTCTCACTGCAGTCATGCCTAAAGCAAGCTCACCACAACCCTTCAACAGTGCTTCTGGCCAAAAGGGCCAGTAGCATACAAATTATACCATACTAAACAACTCCATGTGACCTTTTCTCAATACCCAACAGCTCTGTGCTTGCCCCACTTTTCAGACTGGAGGCTCTTATGCACACTATCCCATATGTGTACCATGGAGTCAGTGCTGGCTATCTCAAAGAACTCACTGTTATTTGTTAAATCTACTTGTTATCCTGCTGTGACACCATGCACAACATTGGCAACCTTGACCGAATTTATCTTCAGCTCCTGAAAGCCCTTCAGGAGATCAGTTTGATTTTTCTTATTAAACATGCTAATCACAGATCAGCAGAACTGATGATTTTGCATCCACTGAATAATCCTAGGCAATGGCACAGAAGTGAGATGTTTTACACTCCTGTCTGAGCTGCTGATGGAACAACTTCTTAATTCAGCTTCCTGAACACATGCAAAGCAAATAAAGCCTTTAAAAAGCAATTTCTGCTCAAAGACTATCAGAGCCATGAGAGACTAGCATTTACAAAGCCATCCCGTACACCCTGTGCTTCACCAGATTTCCTGCTACATTATATCAATGACAAGTGGTAATGCCAGTTATCAACACTGGTATTCCCTGGTACCCTGTAAACAGACAGTAGGAGAGAACACAACAATTCTTGTTAATCCTGTACATGACTTTCCAATGTAGACATTCACAGAGAAATAGGAAAATTCAAACTTACTTCAATTTTTCTCATGACCAACAGCCCATCAACAATTTTACCTAGAATGAGAGAATTTATCCACTTCAATATGAATGTTTTTTACCTTTGCTCTCCCCTCCCATCACAGATACATGCATTTTTGTCCTCCCTTGTGCAGCATGCAGCTATCTGGCACTTCAGAGTTTGTTACCAGTCTCTGAACTGATAAAGGAAACAAATCCTCTTCAAACATTTTCCACATCAGCACAGATTAAATGCCTTCTCCCACCATAGGGGTGGTGTGTGTAGAAGTCTAGGGTTTGAGACCAACTGCCACCAGCTGTGCGGCCATCCAGCACAAACTACCTCTCTAGGAACACACCCCTGGCAATGAACAATATCAGTGTTACTTAAGAATTAGGGGGAGCACAAAGCAGGACATCAGCTTAAGGCTGGCTTGGAATTCCTACAGCTCAAGCAGCAGTAAATGCAAGTTAGCAGATGTAGTTTCAAAGAATTACTGTCCAAAAACTCTGCTGAAAGCTCTGTCCTCTCTAACAGTGGAAAACAAAGGGATCCCTTGACTGAGCTGTGCTGTCTGCACTGGCGCAAGGATTTGTGTAGCAACACAATACACTGATCATGGAACTGATCTGGATTAAAGCTAACCTGAGAAAAAAAATTATTCAACAATAATCCGTCATGGTATCAGGCTGCACAGATACCTCTGCTAGCACAAGCAAGAAGGGAAGAACAAGCAGTCCATACTCAGAGGATGGCTGGGCACTGGAATGGGGTCCCCAGGGCAGTGGTCATGGCCCCAAGGCTGCCAGAGCTCAAGGAGTGTTTGGAGAATGCAGACACATGGTGAGATTGTTGGGCTCTCCTGTGCAGGGCCAGGAGTGGAACACAATGATCCTTGTGGGTACCTTCCAGCTCAGAGATTCTCACCATTTATTTTACCAGCTGCCCCACAGGCATGTCTATGAACTGGCACTCCAGGACTCCAGCTGCAGGTACTCACCAAACACAACATGTTTTCCATCCAACCAGTCACACTTGGAGCACGTGATGAAGAACTGGCAGCCGTTGGTACTTGGGCCACTGTTTGCCTGGGGTTTGACAGTGGCAAAATACAAGAAGTGTACAATTGGACAAAACTGAAGGCAGACACATCTCACATAAGAAAGGGCTGTTGCTCTAGACCAGATTATTTTTAGCTTATTGCTATACAAACCAAAGGAAGCAAGATACACATCTAGTCATGCCAGCATGCGCAAGAGCCATGTCACCAACTTTTTACTATATTTCCACAAAGGCACGTTCAGCACAAGACTGTTCTGAAGTCCAGGCTCTAGAGCATGCTCCTGAAAAAAGGCTCTAACTTTTTGGTGATGAGTGCTTATTGGCTGCGGTATCATCCTGAGGAAAACTGAAAGCCAGGAACAAGGGGAGAAGAGGGGAGAAGAAACAAAAAAAAAAAAAGGCAGCTGATTTCTGCTATTTTAGATGTTTCCTCAGAATAAAAATAAAAAAAAGGTGTCTGATGATCAGGATGAGAAAGGTAATGATCATATTGGCACAGGGCTCACAGACACCATGGGATGCAGATATGAAACTGAGTTCACACCTAAGTGCCAGAGCACCTGCACTCTGTTAAGAAAATATCTCTGTAACAGTGCAGTGCCTTTGCAATATTGACAACCAGGAGCTACTAAAGCACATTTCTGTGCAGACAAGTGAATAGGGCAAGTTTGGCAGCTGCAGGACTGCACAGGACAGAGTTACTTTGGCTTTTTAATTCTTGCTAGCCAGCCTCAGAACGATCCAGCTGGAATCCATGGTTTCTGGCATCCATGGCTTGACCCAGCAGAAGGACTTCAGAGCCATGCCACTTTACCATAAAGCTGGCAATACTGGAGTGGATTCTTTCTCCCACACCACAGTACACTGGGTGCTTAGCTGTGCCACAACACTTCTTTTTAGGCCATGTTTTGAATTGGATGAGTAACTAATCCAAATGATGAATACCTTAAGCATTTTTAAGGGCACAGCAACTGAAAGAGCCGGAGAAGAAGCAGTTGTGGATAGGAACACTGAAGCACTGGCTCCATTTGCTTTCTCTTCTAAAAATCAGGGTATTGTTTCTACCAAAAAACATGCAATGGTTGCAGTTTCTTTACTATGTTGAACAGGAAGGTCTGTTATGAAAGATACCATGATTGCACTGCTTTGGCTTTGGAACTCCCAAGTATCTCTGTTTCATACTTTTGCAATCAGTGTTTGGTAACTGTATTAGTGAAGATGAAAATGCCACCACTCACCACTGTAATAAAACTCTAAGAATGAAGCTCTTCCAAAGGCTGATCAAGCCAAGCCTGTCCCAGAGCAACAACAGGCAACAAAGAAAGGATGATACAGGATGAAGATTATTGAGTTACTCAAGATATTAATCTATGAGTAGTCTTCTGACTAGTAGTTACAAAGCAGGTCTTCCAGACCTTGAACTCAATGGTGGAGGTTTCTGTTGTTCAGCAAGTAATGTACATACTTAGAAAAAGGGCACAGAGAAAGTTCTAAAAGCTTTTTAGTCTGTAATGCCATTATTTCACACTCACCATAGAGAGAAGGCCAGGAGCAGAGTGTTTCAGCTTGAAATTTTCATCTGCAAAAGGACCCCTGTATATACTGGCTACTCCAGTGCCATCCCCCTGCGTGAGAGAAGTGCCCAATCAGCCCCTCATATTTTGAAACACTTCCAGAAATGAAGTAATTTTACTGGGTTTCAGAACAGTAAAGAGACCCTGTGGCCCTTCAGCCTTCCTCATATACTCTGCTCATACCCAAGCCAGAGCACAACCATCACTGTGGACACAGTCTGTTCTATTTTGAGACAATTCAGTAACAAAAAGTTAGTTTTGATTTAAATGGCCTCTTGCACTAGACACTTGGTTCTGTACTTAGGGTCCCTCTACAAAGCTAGTAAAAATTCAAGGGTTTCTTGTTTGGGGGAGGAGAACAGAAGGGGGAAGGAAAACAGTAAAGAAAATCTTTGCAAGTTTTAAAAGCCTCCAGCAGCACTGCCAGGCTATTGTAGAGAGGAAATATTTTGGGAAGAAGAAAGTGTGTTCACCCAAGGCTCCAGATTTGTTTTCAAGCACATTATTGTCTGTTGCAGTAAGTTAGCAGCAATACTGTGAGGACACCTCCAGTTACTAGTGCATACCTCAAAAAAAAAAAAAAATCCCATAAATCAGCACAGACCCTTGGAAACAGCTGCATGTTATACAATATAGAAAAAAGACAGAAGGGATACAGGAGTACATACATTTACGAAGTCACCTCCTTGAATCATGAAATCCTTTATTACCCTAAAGAATAAAATAACACTTAGTTCTTGGCAGACAAAGGCTTCAGAAAGGTCAGTGTAAGGTAAAAAGGAGTTCTGTCTCCAGAACTGTGCAACAGAAGTTAACAGCCTGTGAATGCTGCAGCCTGAAATCTACAACAAATTAGTGGCTGACATCAGCTCATTTGGGAGCCATTGCTGTTTGAGCAGGGATAGTGATATACCCCAAAGCCACAGGAGGATGACATTAGCCATGACCCACAAATGCCTTGAGGCAGGTCCCAAAACCCCATCTGACTCAGGCTATTTAGTGCCTAAACAAGAGTAGATGAATTACCTGTGGAAAGTGCTTCCTTTATAACCTATAGGGACACCATCTTTCCTGTAAGGAAGTAAAAAGGAAAATCCTTGCAACTTACTGGATATCCCAACACAAAACCCTCCCAGGAATTCAGAGTCCCAATGGTTGCCCTATGCATTAGCAGTTGCCTTGAAATACAACCAAGCACTGCAGCCTCTCAGCTTCTGCTGATGGAGGCAAAAGGAAACCTCAAGTGGGCTCTGCACATGAAATGACTCGGTTCCCCGCAACACCCACACCATCATCTTCACAGGATCCCACTGCAATGCGCAGCATAAACAGACAGGTTTTGCAGATAAGGCTTTTTAGAGCCACCTGGGCATGAGCAAAGCCACATCCAAAAGAGAAAACCTGCTAGCTCTGTGACTCATGGAGCCCCTCATAATTTCCTCAGAGTAGATTTATGTAACTTTCTTTTTGTACTGGTACAACACAAAAAATATCCAGGTGAGCCCCTCTTCCACCTCACCCAGTCCTGCTTCTCCGGGGGACCACTTGAAAGGACACTGTAACCCACTTACCTGAATTCACCTGTACAGAACTGCCTGGAAAACAAAAGAGAGAGCAGAATATTAGGCACATGAGAACTCTGAGGGCACTGATGGCTGCACCAACTGGCACATAGGACTTTCCTTACTGCATCAGGGATGTCCCTAGTGAAACGGAAACTGGCTGCTTCTCCCCACTGCCATTTCAAAACATTTTCCATGCCCTCTGTGGTGAGGGGGTCAGAAATTTAACACCAAGGTTGTAAGAGATGGTGAAAGTGGGCAGCAGACACTGTGTTTGACAGAGAATACGGCATGTCCATCTCTCTGATGGAAGTGGGATTCCAAATAGTGCATCCCTTAGTTGATGGCAGGAGAACTGGGTGACTGTGAGATCACCACCACGGCACAAGGCACTGCCTGTTCTAAATGCACAGAGCAGACTGGAGACTCCACAGCAGAAGCAGAGCGGTACTGGAGTCCTTTGCCTTCCAGCCAAATGGGCTCCTCTAAGGGACCAGAATACCATACGGTAAAGAGAGAGATGCAAAGCAGGTGCAGCAGTTCAGGTAATCACTTTGCCACCCAAAAACATTGTTGGATCGAAAAGCCTTTGCAGCCCCGGTCCAGGCTGAGCTGCAGAACAGTGGCTGCTCCTTACCTGAAGTTCTCTGCCGTTTTGGGTACAACATCAGCAAATAGCTCGATCTTCATGCGGCCGACCTCCTGGAGAGACAGGGGCCAGGTGAGCCTTCCGGGCCCCCTCCTACACACCTGCCTCCCGGGTACTCCCACAAATCCAGCCTCATGAAGCACCCCCATCCCTGCACGCCCCTCCTGACGCAGCCCTGCTCCTCTCTCCTGTGAGTCCCTCCCGACGGGCCCTGTGACCGCAGAGCCCTGATGTCCCTCCCCAGACACTACCCTTCTCACGATGAACCCCCGACATTTCCCTTGCTCCCCCATCCCCACAAAGCTCCGACACCCCCTTTAACCCGCAGTCCCTCCCCGCGCACGGCCGCCACCCCACGACCCGCGGCCTCCCACCTGCCCGCCGATGGTGACATCGAAGAAAACCACCGGATTGTTGGGGTTCGCCGCCAGCGACGACATCGCCACCGCCTCTGCAGGAAGCGGAAGTGGCGACGGAAGCGGAAGTGACGAGCGGGGTCCGGGCGGGGCGGGGGGCTCTGAGCCAGGACGGCGGCCCGGCCGGGCGCTGCCCGCTCCTCTGCCAGCCCACCTGGACACACGCCGGCTGAACGTGAGCCCAGGAGCGCCCAGATGGGCGAGAAGGCCAGTGGCGTCCGGCTTGTACCAGCCGCAGTGTGGCCGGTGGGACCACGGCAGTGCCCATCCCCCTGTGCTGGCACTGCTGAGGTGCCTCGAATCCTGGGGTCACTTCTGGGCCCTTCATTACAAGAAAGACATCGAGGGGCTGAAGCGTGTCCAGGGAAGCGAACAGAGCTGGGGAAGGGTTTGGAGCACCAAGAGGGGCTGAGGGAGCTGGGGGGGTGCTCAGCCTGGAGAAAAGGAGGCTCTCGGTGGGGACCTTCTGGCTCTGCAACTCCCTGACAGGAGGGGGGAGCCGGGGGGGTTGGGGATCAAGCTCTGCTCCCAGGGGGCAAAGGACAAGACGAGGGAACAGCCTCAAGTTGTTCCAGGTGAGATTCAGGTTGGATATTAAGAAGAATCTCTTTGAGGAAAGGGCTGTCCAGCCTGACACAACTGCCCAGAATAGGGGTGGAGTCCCCATCCCTGAGGGGATTTAAAAGATGTGTGGATATGGCACTTGGGGACATGGGTTAATGGTGGCCTTGGAAGTGCTGGGGGAATGGTGGAATTCAATGATCTTCAGCATTTTGTCTGCCCTCACCGATTCTAGGACTCCATGATTCCATGATTGCAACAGTTAGGTCTGTGCTTGTTTTCAGGGTCTGAACAGCTGGCCACTGCCTCTGAGAGGTTTACAGGACATCCTCCAAAGTCATGACAGTGTGCTTGAGGAGAGGTGATGCTTTCTCTGGCAGAAATATGAGCAAGGTACTCATCCAAGTGCACTGCAATTTTGCTGCTTGGAAGGAGACCTTTCCTGGAGGAGAATCCTGGTTTGGAAGTTGTTGTGCCTGCACACAGTGACTGAGTGCAGCTGTCTGAGGACAATTAGTGCTGTAGCCGGACCTCGCTCTTTCCTTGAGGCAAGAGGAAGCCCAATGTGAAGATAAGCAGCAACTGGGCTTATATAAAGCTGGGCTGGCCCAAAACACTTTTCTGCCACTTAAATGATGAAATGGCAACACCTGCTTTTGGTGAACCAGTACAAGTTATTTCTATAACTACAGCCTATGTTTAGTGATAAGGTTTTCTCAGGGCATTTCCTAAAATTTCTCAGGATAATTTTTGAGTCTTCTTGGTCTCTCTTTAGGTTGTGCAGTATCCAAGATATTTGGACCTTGGCAGATACACGTCTTAGGTGGCTGGAGAACTACTGCTCTATTCCTTGTAGCCATCCTGGCACATGAAGGTCCTGCTGACAGGCAGGACACTTACTGCTTCCTGAAGGTGAGAATCAGCTCAGTGATATGCATTGGTGAATTGTGTCCTTCAGTGTCCTGGCTGTGGTTTTGCTTTAAAAATCCTGCAGTTCATCTGAAGATGCCTTCCTTTGTAGGCCAGGGATAGGCAGTGGTACAAGATCAGTGATGTCCCTGTAGGTGTGTGTGACATCCAAGACAGTTTTCTGTCAACATACATATTTGCCCTTCTATGCCATGTAGTAAGTAACAAGTGTGAAAGGATGTTCAGAATACTCTCCCTCCCCTGTTATTGATGCAGTTGCTATTCACCTCCGGTGCATTTTACTTTCTATTCTAGGAGGGAATGTCTATTTGTCCAGGTGAGTTCTGTCAATCCTGCAGTTTGCCAGGTCCTTTTTTTTCTCTCCTTGTCTGGCACTAAACTGCACTTCTGTAAATTGCCAGCTGCATGCTCTCTCAGAGGGGCCAGCTGTGAAAAGGGGCAAAATGGAAGTCTGATAGAGTATAAAGAGGAGTTGCTGCTCTGAAAACCATGATCTATTTTTCACTGCCTTGTGCTGCTTCAGTGTTCTGCATGTTGTGTCAAATATTGCCAGAAAATGACAGGCCTGAAGCCAAAGGAGACTGCAAGAACAGCCCCAGAGTGATATCCCTGCTGTTTTTCGAGGTGTGATGATTTTTCCCCTGGAGCAGGTGCAGAGTGCCAAGAGGCAAAAAGCAACTTGATCCAGTGGCAAAGCTGGATCAAGTGCTGAAGGGTCGAGTTTCTGAAGGCACTGTGGGACTGAGAATCGAGGAGGTGAGGAAAGCACACAGACACTTAGGGGGGGAAGAAGCTGAACAGAAGCCAAGCAGACGCTCCACCTATCAGGAAATGCAAGGCACCTGTAGTAGACTGGTTAGAGTTTTGCTTCTCCATTGTCTTGGGCAAGAGCTTTGCAGCAGCTGAGTTGTTGCGCAAGCTGAGCTGCCTGCAGGAGCTCTGGGAGATGTCTTGGAACCGAGCTGAGCTGCTTGCAGGAGTTCCAGGAGATGTCTTGCAAACCACCAAAGGCAGACAAACAAGATAGAATTGATACAATCCGAGACATGGTGGGAAACTCAGTTCACTGTATATGAAACACTGAGCGGACCCTACCTGGATACCAAGAAGACCAACCAGTAGGTGCCAGGAAAAAGTTTGCCTGGACACCAGGGCACTGACTAATGGGCAGCCAGGGCTAGGGTATTTAAGGCAGTGCCCAGGGTTGATAGGGATCCAGTCCTCGCTCCTCCTACTAGTCTGTCCCCGGCTCCTGCTACCAGTTCAGCTCTGACACCCATAATCTGGCTCCTCCTTCTGCTCCATCTGCTCCTGCTGCTTCTCCTGCCTTCTCAGACCCGTTTGACCCCTGCTGCTGCTCCCTGCAGTCCTGCCCCTGCTTCTGTGGCTGATGCATCCCCTTCAACTGCTGTTGCTGGGGAGGCAACTTGCAGCTGTCCTGCCTGCCTGCTCACTTCCAAGAGACTGCCTGATGCAAAGCAGCATCTCCTGGTGGTGGTAATCTTTCCTGTGCTTCTGACTGTAGTCTTTTGGTCTTTGTTACTTTCTTTGCTCCCTGCTTTTCCTTTCTGCTCCCTTAGGTTATCTTCAGCCTTTTCCTGTCCTTGTCCCACTCCCCACTCTCTACTCTGCTTTGTTTTGTTTTAAGAATAAAGTTAATTATCTGTTTGGAAACCAACGTTTGGCATTGTTTGTGCATGAATCTCGCTTCTGGGTATTGTTTAAGGACCACGTTCTCCTCCCATCTAGTGGATCAGGACAACACGCTTGTCATCAGCTGGGACATGTCTGTGGGAACCCACTCAGCTCTTCTCAAGGAGAGAGAAAGAACCTGCCTGGTGATGGCAGAAGCTCAGGAGAGGAAGGTGTGAGAAAGTGAAGAAGTCTAAGGGGAACTCCAGTGAGGGGGACTGAAAAGTAGCAACTTTTGCAGCATTGCAACAGTTGCCTTACTGATGCTGAAAAACCTCGGTATGAAAGGAACTACTAAGAGAGTTTGTTCTTTTAGCAGCAAAGGTATTTATTTGAGCAGCACTGCAAAGCTAGCCAGCTCTTGCTGGACAAACTGGGTTTGAATCAACAATGCAAAATGAGCCATTTGATACATTTCACTACATGATTACAACATACAATTTTGCATAGTAATAAGATTACAATATCTGTTCGTACATATTAATGACTAGGTGGAGACTAGGCAGAGTCTGGGCGGAGCCTTCCAGAATCCTGTTTTGGCATCAGGATTAGGTGGTCGTTTCCAGTCTTCAGCCTCACTCCAGGGGTCTTTAGCTCCTCCTCTTCACCTTGAACTCTTCAGCCTTGTCTTAGTTCAAATGAGAACTAAGATATTTATATTGGCCAAGAAATAATCCCTCTCCTTGAATTTAGAAAAAAGAACTTTAATTAGGGAGAAATATATAAAAAGAAAAGGATAACAGTTCTTAACCACAACATATATACATATATATCCAGAAAAGAACCAAACAACAAAAGTTTGTAATAAACCCCCCCACCCCCCAAATAACTAGGCAAAATAGTCAAAAAGGTCTTTTTTGGCTACCTCCAAAAAGGGGATATACAATTATATCTACGGACAGCAGGTGGCACTGTGGCACCTCCGCCGCGGGCCACCCTCTCCCAGGGATTGCAGTAATATTTACAGACAGCAGGTGGTGATGTCGCGCCCGGCTGGCTGGGCTTCCTCAGGGTGGTGGCAGTTCTCAGGTTGGCTCCCGTGAGAAAATGGGAAGGTAGAAAGCAGCAACAATCCTGTCTCCGCAGACGCAGGAAACTGGGGCGTTTCTCCGACCTCCCTTCCCCACGGCAAGCTTTGCAGTAGTTATGATCACTCACGGATGAAAACAGTCGAGTTGATGAAAGGAAAAAAGGAACACAAATCCAGTATCCAGTGGTGCTGGGATCCCAGTGTCTGTGTCCCCGTCCT
>JAWWMP010000057.1:0-12015 GCA_035047865.1 Dendrocincla tyrannina | reverse complement strand
TCCATCCATCCATCCATCCATCCATCCATCCATCCATCCATCCATCCATCCATCCATCCATCCATCCATCCCTGACCAACAATGGCAGGGTGTGGAGGGTATGTGTTTCCCTCTGTGGCTCTCTTTGAGACTGATGAATGGATCTCTGGGGAACCTTGGGGGCTGGCTGTGCTGAATCCAGCCACTCCATCTCCAGTTTGGGAAAAAAAATGAGAAAACCAAGTTTTCTGGAATTTGCAGTGTTGTTGAGCTGGGGTGTCCCCCATGCTGCAGTGGTGGAGAGCACTGGGCCTTTGCTGAGTGCTGTGCTAGCCCCAGGCAAGAAGGTGGGATTCTCAGTGGCACCAAACCTCCCCAGCAAAGAATCAGCAGAAATGCTCAGGTTTCGACAAAACCATTTATTGGGGGATCAGTGGGAGGAATGGAGCTGGTAGTATCTGGCACTGTGTGTTCTGGTGCAGCCCTAGCCACGGTCTCCACCAGCAATGCTGGGGTGCCTGAGGGTGAGGACAAGGAAGGTCTCTTGCAAGCCCTGTGCCACTGGGGTGTGTGGCAGGGTTGCCGTGGGGGCTCAGTGGTGTTGGAGATGTCACCAGCTCTGTGGTAGGAGGAGTATTCTGGACACAGAGTCATCATCCCAGCCTGACCCCCAGAGCCTGTTCTCCACATCCCTGGAGGGTTGGGGTCATGCTGCACCACAAGAGATCTCTGCAGGGGCAGGGAAAGCATGGGGAGGGAATATTACTTCCTTTTTTGTGGGGACCTCGGACACCAGGGACCCTGAGCACCCATGACATATGGCACCAGAGGACATGGGGCACCAGGGAGCCTAAGCACCCAAGGGACCCCAAGCACCCATTGTCCCAGAGTGACTGTGCCCAGGAGCCCCCTCCCTGTGCCTGTACCTTGGCACAGGATGAGCTGTACGTCTTTCAGGTTCTGCTCCATGATGCCACCAACGACTGGGCTTGTCACTGCAGTGGCTGTGCCGCTCCACTCTGCTGGGAGGCCCCAGCCCAGTCAAGTGACCATTGGCGGGCTTTGTCTTGAATGATGCTGGTAGCACCGGCTGCTGCGGTCAGTGGGACTGGGGCCTTGGCAGATGTCCTGCTGGTTCTTGTCACTGGTGTCCCCAGCTAGCTCAGCCAGACGGACCCCCTCTGTCTGGGCAATGGCCTTCTGGAAGCCACCCTGGCCAGAGGGGATTAAGGCACCTTTCTCCATGCCAGGGAAGATCTCAGCTATGCTGGAATCCTTACGGGATGCCCTCAGGTCCTCCTGGCTGAGCTGGTAGTACTGGGTGGCCTCAACGCTGGACTTCACTTCCTGCATGGAGATGAAGGGATGCTGGAGGGCAGCGCTGGGTGTGATCCGCTCATGTGAGTCCCAGGTGAGCATCCTCTTAACCAGCTCCACCATCCCATACAGGTCACAGTGCCTGGCCAGCTCCTCCTGGTCAGGATTGGACACCAGGCAGACGTTCCCTGCTACTAACTGATCCAGTGAGGAAAAGACATGCTCCCTTCTCTCCACTGGCTTTGCCATCACCTTCTCTGGTGGTTTGAGCTGCCAGGAACCAGTGGAGCATGGGACCTGTTGGAAGAAGGAACGTGTCTTCTGCGCAGCACAGAGCAGCTCACCCTGGGGTAGTCCCAATGTGGAGCAGATGTAGCGTACCTGGTCATACTCATCATTGCCAGGGTAGAGTGGCCAACCCAAGTGAAGCTCAGCCATCACGCAGCCCAAAGACCAAATGTCCACCTTCTCACAGAAGGGCAATCCCAGCAAGATCTCTGGTGCCCGGTAGAAGCGGGTTTGAATGTAGGGTTTCTGGACATGGCAGACCTCGGGGAGGAGGATAGCTGAGCCAAAGTCAATGAGCTTGATGCGGAATGGATAGCGCAAGTGGTCCACCAGCATGATGTTCTCTGGCTTGATGTCAGCATGGATGATGGAGAGCTCCTTCAGCTTGACCAGTGCTGCCAGCACCTGTGTCGTGATGGTACGGATGTGCTGAACAGGCAGTGGTGAAAAGTTGTTCTGCTTTTGAAAATCAAAGAGGTTTTGCTGCAGCAGCTCAAAGACCAGGTAGGTCCAGACTGTGTCACTGAAGGATTCAAGGAAATGGACTACATGTGACTCTTCTGTGTTCCTCTCCTGCAAGGCCTGCAACAGTCTCAGTTCATTCTTCACCATTTGGCCATCGTGATCATGGTTCTTCAGGATCTTGATGGCCACCATCTCCCCAGTGCTTCTGCGCTGACCCTGGATCACCTGCCCAAAGGTCCCCTTCCCAACCATGGCCACTATGTCATAGCACTCATCACCTACCACCAGTGTCACCATGGTGGGCCAGCTTCTCACCAGGGGCTTGAGATGTTACAGCTCAGTGCCCAGCCGGGATTGGGGACACCTGACTGTCCCACCACAGCCTCACAACACAGTGGGTTCCAAAATCGCCATGACAGCACCTTCTGTTGATGATGATGTCACAACAGAACCAGCCTGGGTGGAGGAGCCCTCTGACACCCAGTGTTGGACACTGCAAATACAGTCCTGCTGCCCCCAAATCAATTCACAAACCCAAAATCACATTCCTAGTCCCCTCAAAATAGAACCCAGTCCCCACAAACCCATCCCAGTCCCCTGAAAACCCATTTCCAAGCTCTTAGACCCTTTCCCTGGTCCTCCAAAACCCATCCAAGGCCCCCAAGATGTATACACAGCCCCTCAAAACCATCTTCCAGTCCTCCAAATTCAGTCTCTTGTCCCCCCAAACCACCCAAACCCCGTAAGACCTTTCCCTAGTCTGCCAAAACCCATCTGAGCCCCACAATATCCACCTCCTCTCCCCAAATTCCACCTCCAACCCAACATAAACCATCCCCAGCACCCTGAAATCCATCTCTGTTCCCCTAAACCACAGCCTAGTCCCACCTATTTTCAGCCCCAGAAAACCCCTCTCTGGTCCCCTAAACCCTATGTCCAGACCCTATAGCAATTCTCATTATTTTTTTGGACATTAACATTCTAGCCAAGTCAAGGGGCTGAGCAGGGCAATGCCACCACTTCCCAATTTCCCCACTTAATAGTAATACCTAGAAAACAGGCAAGAGACCCTCCAACATCCCTAGAAAGGATGGATTAGGCAAGGAGGTTAAAGAGTGTTTTGGCGAATAAGTGGTGCTCCACTCAGGGGACCCCCAAAGATTCCTATGCTTGGCGGGGCAGTTCGTTGCTCACCACAGAGCTGGAGGCTCAGTGACAGCTTAGGCAGTTGAAATCTAGGGGTTTCCTCACCTCTGACCATCCCCAGATTAAGTATGGGGTGACTTCTATCATCATTGGGTGGTGGTTGAATTGGGGGGTCCCCAGGGTGTTGTCAAATACCTCCGAAATTATCAGGATAATAGAATCCTCTAACACTGTCTTTAGTGTTAGAAAGCAAGGCACTACCTCATTGGCAGTTCTGGGGTGTTTATTTGGCTGACAGAAATTCCAGCCCCCACATAGACACCAATACATCCCTTTTCACCTATTTATACATTTTTAACAATCAAATAAATTAATGTTCATGGGTTCCATATGACATAATTCCCTTTCAATGAATTAGTATTCTATCCACTATTGGTTATTAATCTCTTGTTGTTTATGCTATTTAGTTTGTATTATTAGACTTTTTAGTATTTTTTGCCTCCAGTAGGGCATTTCCGGCAAAAATACCAAGCCTTTGTTAGTCTTCTTTGTTATCTGCGGGTTTTTGGAAAATGCCCTTGTAGTTCAAAAATTCTGCATTTCAGGTGTCTAACTTCAACAATATATCTTTCCCTCCCAGGCTTTATTCACTGAAGCGTGTCAGGGTTAGCTTAACAAAACTTACAGGTTTAGTACTTTTTCCAGGCTGTGTTCTCACAAAAGTAGCTCATGACAACTTCTTGCTAAATGCTGGCTAAAAGTAATTTAGGGCCTAACACATCACCTATGACTAAATAAAGCAACTAATCAAAATGTTAGTTAGGACCATTAAACAATTAGAAAAGTTACATTATTTTCAGCAGGAGGAGAGCACAGCATTGGGTAACTATATCTTCTTCCCCTTGGGGTTGGATGATGGGAGGGTCTGTTGGGGAATCCTCAGGGGAGAAATCTACTCCAGGCACCCACTGCCAACAGTGGGTCTTGCCCTCGGCATGCCTGTCGATATCTGGCTGAGGGTTCATCCCCAGCTTGTCTTATCCTTTTTTCTGCAGCTTCACAACTGCTGCTCCCTTTGTGCCAGCCATCCTCATCCTCCCCTCACCTTCCAACGCATTCCCAGACAAAACTATGCCAAATTTTGGCAGTTTGATCCTAGACCAGCATCTGGGTGCTGTGTCTTTCCTGGTGGTCTCCTCTATCATCCCATCCATCCCCGGTGGTGCCAGTTTCAACACTGGCACCTTCAACACCTGCATGCTGGTGGGTTTCAGTTATCCTCTGGCTGACTGGGTCCTTCAGTTGTCGCACCAAGACAGTGACACCCTCAGTAGTAACAGTGAAACAGGGGGACAATGGCTGCACTCACCCATCTTCCATTACTCCCTGGTTTTCTGCTTCAATTGGATCATAATGGGAGAGCATCTTCCTCCTGTGCCAATGCTCAACTTCTCAGTTCTTCTCCCATGTGTCACCATTTTGCAGTTTATCCCCTGTATGGATAGTAGTTGGATCTCCCAAACTTTGGCAACTTCACTAGCCCCGCCCCCCTCCTCCAGGTCTGGCCAGGCCTAGTGGGCAGTTGAGGCAGAAATGGCATGCATATCTGCCCCTCACCAGCAGGGTGATGCCTAACCTCTAGCCAAGGGGTCCCAGGGGACCCCAGTTCCATCATCCCTTCCACAACACACTGATTCCAAACTTCAGCAGCTTCATCCCTGTGCTGGCATCCTGTCAGCACCCTCATCCCTGCCCTTGACACCAAAAGGTGCCAGGGATACTTTGGAGACCTTCAGCTTGACCCCGGACCAGCCATCCCCCAAGGCGTCTGTCAGACTGGTGCTGACGATGCCAGGGTCATAACCATCAGGAGCTCAGGGGCAGCCCCACAGACCTTCTGAGGATGCTGATGGAGACAAAGGGGACACAGATGCTGGCAAACTCCATGCGCATGCTGATGCTTCCCTCCTCATCTTCTATAGGAGCTGTGTGGAAATTCATCAGCTTGGCTTTTTGCACCAGGACCCACACTTTCAGCTGCTGCTGTAGGTGTTTCCCTCCCAAAGCTTGATTTGGGGTGGATTTATGGTTATGCCTAAAATGGAGAGGTGGAACCCCAAAATGGAAAGGGGAACAAGACCAAAATTGAGAGGATGACCCACAGAATGGAGAGGGATCCTAAAATGGAGTGGGAGGACACACTCAAAATGGTGTGGCAAAATTAAAAAATAAAGAGCGATGAGCCTAAAACAGTGTGTGAGAGGCCAAAATGCAGTGAGATACCCCACAATGGAGGGAGGACCACAAATGGAGGGAGTTAACACCCCCCAGCACCCCAAAAATTGAGAGGGCATCTGCCAAAATGGAAGGGGGAAGACTTATAATGGAGGGGACATCCCAACATGAAGGGGGGAACAGACTAAATTGGATGGGGGGAGCACACCATGGTGGGGCAAAACCCCAAGTGGTGGTGGAGGAACCCTCCAGCACCCCAAAATGAAGGGGATGCCCCATACTATGACCCTCCCCCTTTTCAGTCCAAATCCAAGCTCCAAACAACATTGCTTTGAGGAAAGTGGGGACATTTTTATTTATCACGGACACAATGCTGGATGTGATGCGTCTCAACTACTTTCTTCAGAGTTGGCGAGGAGCCGCAGGACATCTTTGAGGTCAGGCCTGTGCAAAGAGTAAGAGTACCGGGGCTGTTCATCACCCTGGAGGGGAGGGGTTAATCACTCCTGGGGGGTGGTCTCCAGCCAAGTGCTGTGCAGGCAGAGCATGCTGGGAGGAGGGTGCCCACCTTCCCTGGGGAAGCAAAGGCTGGCACCAGGCTCTTCTGGAGCACAGTGGCAACAGAGGGTGGTGGCACCTGCCTTCCCAGAGAGCCTTTGTCCCAGACCTGCAAGACACTTCAGGGGCAGGCACCTCACTACAGACTTTGCTTGAGGTCAGAGGAAACCTTGAGGGATGGTGCAAATCCAGCCCAGGAGTGGAGCAGTGCTGTTGCTCCTGCTGGAGAGGGTGTCTGCCCCTGGGGCTCATCTGCAGCTTCTCTATGCCCAGATGCTGTTGTCTTTCACCATCTCTGAGAGAGATGGGAAATACCCTGTCTGCTAAGGAGTCATACAGTAATCCTTGGACAGCTGCTGGGATGCCTCCTCATTTTCCAGTTTTCCAAGAAAGTGATGAGAGATCCAGCTTTAAGAGCCCGTTGTTACCTCGGTGCATTCATCTGTAATCAAATAAGTAAGAGGTGCTGTGGTGGGCTTCATCCCACCAGCGAAACAGACATTCTCTATAGCTCTGCTTCTCTTCCTGACAGCCTTTGTCCCTCCAGGTGCTCCCCAGAACATCCCAGCTGTCTTTTGCTGCAGAAGTTGAGTGTTCTTCTCAAGACCTGGATCTGTTCTCTGTGTATTTCCTTCCCCACCCTTTCACCATCTTGAATCTCACTGGTTTGTGGACCTCACAGCCAAAGCTGCCATTGATCACTATGTCCTAAAGCCACAGCTTCCCTGTTAGTGAAGAGCAGATTGATCTGTGCATCACCCTGGCTGGTCTCTCCAGTGCCTGTAAAAAGAAGAGATTCCTGAAACTATCCAGAAATCTCTGCTTCTGTCCTGCCATCTCACCAGCAGAACTTGGGGCAGTATGGAAAGCTCACTGCCAAAGCTGCTCTGTCTTATTTGACCCTGCTGTGCCTCCTCTGCTCCTTAGGTAGGTCCAGGCTAAGTGAGAGCACACCTTGGCTCAATGAAGTGGACACTTCCTTGCCGTGGTGTCCCACTGCCAGGGACTGTAGTAAATTAATGAGCTTCCCCTCAGCTGGGACTCTTGTCCATGCCATCATTAGGGAACTTGTGTGAGCAAAGGGACTCAGAATCAGCAGGGCTGTCATAGCCTCACTGCCCTGGTGAGTAGGTGTCTGCTGTTCCCAGCAGGATGGGATGCTGCTAGGGCAGCACTCTGGTGTCCCAGCAGCAACTCCAGAACTCCTGCCCACCAGAAAGCCCTGGCTCTCTGTAGGGCCAGCACCCCATGACAACGAGCCCAGCCCCCTCTCACCTGGAGTCCCTCCTCATCCTTCCATGCACAGTGATGGCAGGCACTGCTGCCAGCTTTCCTGTGGGCACTTGTGGTTATGCTTCCTCCCCCTCCCCAAGGCCATACTACAATCTAGGAAATGCTCATTAGGCCTTAAGGAGCAGTGCCTGAGCTAAGCTCCCTTCAAGCTTATTACAGACATTGTCTGTTCCTAGGAACTGGTACTGTCTTAATGAACTCCTCCATGTTTTTTCCAAACAAACTTGGATACTCATTTTTGTCTGAGTGGAATTATGTTTTTGCTCTTAAACTTTCAAAGAATGTCTCTAACTGGAAGTGCTGTCAGGATGAAAAACTATTACGACTAAAGTCCACTCTCTTGCAGCCTATAAATAAGCAGTCCAATAGGAGTCCCCTTGAACACTCCTGGACTGCAGTGGGCTGTGACCAGCAGTCTCTCTCTGAGTTGGGATGCTTCTCAGAGCTAGTGAACTCTCAAGTTTGCTGTTTCTTGGAGGTTCGCTGACTGATGGGTTCACTCCCTGAGGCTCAATCCGTCACCCACTGAAAACAATGCAGAGGCATTCAAAGTGAGTATTTCACTGAACTCAAGGGTAATTTCTCATGGGTCCCTTGTACAGACTCTTTATGTCTGGGTGTGTTCTGAGTTCAGGAGGATTCCCACGCACAAAATAAAAGATGCTAAAACACAGCTGAGGTAGCAAAGCAAATATATTAGTAAGCAAAGCAAATGTATTCTGTCACCTGTGGTAGAAAATCTTACATACTGACAGTTGAAACCTTAACAAGCTGCTGAGCAGGAGAATGAGAAGGAGCATGGTACTCAGTGGGAGGGGCAGGTAGGCAGTGCATCTTCAGGGCATTGCCTGGATCAAAACGATGTGCATCTGGTCCTCCTCACCCCGCCCCCAGCCCAGGTCCACACCTTGTATCTCCTCTCTCTGGAGTGGAATCTTGCCAGCTTCAGCATCAGCTCGTGCGTGGCCAGCATACGAGCGAAGGCTTCAATAGCTCAAGGTGCTGACTTCAGTCTAACAACAGCTCTATTCTTTATTGTTCCTTTATCAAAAGCTAAGTTCTCAGCAGTTTGGTGTTACACCAATGTTTCTTTCTCCAAGGTTGAGTTTTCACAGTGAAACTATGCAGTATTTTCTCATACCACATCAACGAGCACAACCATGGACCAAATATGACAGGGCCTTAAACATGACTCTGGTCCCTAACACAGTGTGCATATGCTATATCAAATGTGCTAAGAATGCTGCTATCCTAGATTCTTATTCTTAAGTACTTTAAATTTGTAAGGGCCTATAAGTAAGTTATGGTTGTGATATAGTAAATCATATATGAATCTTTTGGTAAATTGTTAAGCTAAATGCTGTTTAAGTGCTGCCAGGCCTTTACGCCACAACCGTCTTTATCGTTATCCTTTTCTGTCCTTCCCCATCTCAGCCCACTCCAGCCTCCACACAGATGGTCTTGAATTTATTTTGGTTTGGATTGTTTGATTTTAGATTTTTGTGTGCTTTTTCTTGGTATGTTCTAACTATCTCGTAAGTAGTAGAGTGAATCTTCCTTTGCCTTTAGATAAGACCTGCTTTTGCTGGTAACTAGAGGGCGATTTATTACGTGACCCCAAAACACTCATTTCATGACTGCCAGCACCTCTGACCAGGGCTGCTCGTCCTGCCCAGCCAATCAACACCATCAGGGCACCCCGTGTGGCAGGCTGTTCTGGTTTTTTGCTAGGACAGAGTTCATCTTTTTGCAGTAGTCATGATACAGTGGAGCCTGGAGCTGTGCAGGGCTGTCCAGGTTGTTATTCTACATCACCTATGCCACCACCATGGCGCTAAAGGGATTGTCATTTCCGAGAAGTGGGTTTATGTCCACATGGGGTCAGTGTGTGAGCATTTTTTCCATTTTTTTATACCCTCTATATACCTCTATATACCCTCTTTTGGTATACTTTTGTTATTAATACTGTTGCTATTACTTTTCAATTTTCTTATCTCATTGTTTTTTCCACTAAACTGTTCTCTCAAACCATAATCTCTGCCTTTTATCTCTGCCACTGGAGCAGGTCAGGGGAGTGTGTTGTGGTTTGAAGTGCCACTCCAAAATCATGAAAGCCTTAATTGGTGCCAAATATGGAGAACAACTGGTTGAGTTATCTACAGACCTGCCCAGGGTGGGTTGATGTCTCAGTTTTGAAAAAACCCAAGGTGTCTGTCAAGGAGAGTGAAGAATCCTCCTGGACTAGGAACAGGCCATCCTTCTCCTCAAGCCACCACAACCTTTGAAATTAAGAAACTTTAAGCAGAAAACGTAGAAAAGAGAATAACAGTTCTTTACTACAAATATATAGAATGAAAGAAAAAACCAAAACACAGCAAGCAGCAACACCATAACCAGAACGTTCTCCTCTGGGAGGGTGGAGGCTGCAGTTACTCACTGGAGGCTGGCTGGGAGCATGCATCTGTGGGTTCTCCTGTCAGCTTGGTGGTAGAATTCTGTCTCCAGCGATTCACAGAGGAGATAACACAGGATGGGTGGGGTCAAAGGTTGAGCCAGAACCTCTCTAGAGCTACCCTGAGCTCCAGCAAAGCAGCAGCCAGACACCAAAACTCATGGGACCAGAGGTGAGAACAGCCCCCTCCGCAAAAAAAACCCCCAAAACAATGCGGAGCCCTCCCTACACTACTCCCCCAGACAGGAAAAAAAGCAAGTGACCAGCAAAAACAAAAACTTCCCCCACCAAATTCTTTCCCAAGCCACTAGGTTGGTATCTCAGGGCTACCCCTTTTTTATCATGGTACAGAAACATGTACCAAGGACTGGTAGGCTTAAGGACTGGTGGGTTTAAGTATTTTTCCCAAATCAGCTAGTAAAACTCAGGTAGCTGTGATTATTGTCAAGTTCTTAGTTTGGATTTATAATGTTGTGAATTCAACGCCTATTTTGGAATGTGTCCTCAGTGTTGTCTTCCTGCCCTGGAGCTTTTACCTCTGGAGGTTTAGTGATAATGGTACCCATCCTTGGGGAGAAAGACGGGAGTATTTTTTTTTTTTTCCCAGTCTTCTCCACGGACACCCTCCTTGTCACGGGGGAGAAGCTTGCGTGCCCTTATAAGGTTGCGAGCTGTGCTGGCGGTGGTATGTGCCTTCGGTAGGGTCTCCCATGCTAGTCAGGTCTCAGCTGAAAGGGCAGACAAAGTGTGTCCATGGGCAAGATGGGCTTGCATGTCCCCCAGCAACCATCCTAGAAGAAGGACAACTCTAACTCCAAACCTAGGCAATGGAGCTCACTTAGCCCTGTAAGGCCATCAGTTTAAGAGAAGGATACTGTAACCAAATCTATATCCTGAGGACTGCACTGTCACTGTCCAAGCTTTCTAGGCTCTGGCAGATGAACCCTAGGAGTAAAGGGTGGGGCCAATTCCACACACACTGCGCCTCACCTAAAAAATCCACTGTGCAGTCTCAAAAGATTCAACCACATTTGCAAAGCCCTGTAGCAACAGGTGAGGGATGAAATGACAGGTGATAAGGTGCACTGGAAGCCGCAGCCTCAACCCTGTATGCAGGCGGTTCAGGACATCGGTCACTCACGACTGACCTGAAGATGACAGTCTGGTTCAGCAGCATCCTGAATGTCCCAGCAGCCTTTTTCAAGGAGAGGACTGCTTGCTCCACATGTAGAGGGGCCTAGAAAAGGTGGCCTAACCAAAGCTCATCTCCACCCAGTTGGCTTGCTGTGGCCAACGGCCATCTTCTGATGCAGTCAAACAAAGACAAAGAGACAAAGGCATACACCTGCCTCCAAAGTTGTGTCCAAATTAACAATTGCATGTTGGAATTGTTAATGTTAATTGTTGCCTGTGTCCAGAGGTGGAGGGGGAAAGAGCCCTGGTACAGCAGCAGTGCTGGGGAGCAGCAGCTCTTGGGCTTTTAGAGCTGCTCTTTTTCCACTTCCACCCTCTCTTTTATTGTTCTTGTCCAAGGCCTGAGTGCTCTGGCAGCTCAATCACTGTCCTGCTGCGTGTCAGTCCTGTGACCACAGGCAGGGACAGCCCATGGGCACTTCAGGGACAAAGCTGGGCCCCATAACATCATTTCCATCATGAAAGGGGATCCCCTCTGGGCAGTTTCTGAGGGCTTTGGTCTTTTTGCAAAGTTGTTCTTGAGGAGAAGCCCAAGGAACAGACTCTCCAAAGTCTCGATGCTTTGCTTGTCTCTCCATGGGGTCAGTGCAGTGAGATCAGGGTCCTCCTGTGGTCCTTTAGGGACTGAGGGATGGTTCAGATGTTGTGTCTTGGTGGCCAGTGGCCACCCAGATGGCAAATGGTCTCCAAGTCACCTGCTTGGGGCTCTGCAGCTTGTGGTGGCTCTGATGGTGGGTGAGTACTTTTCTGGAGGAAATCAGGAGCTGCCAGGAGGGCACAGAGGATCTGCAGGGACAGCCTGTCCCATGAAGTCAGCAGTGAATGGAGCCCTGGAGCAGAATCCTGCCCAGGGTGGAGTCACCCAGATAGAAAGTACTAAATCATCCTGTAATTGTCAAACCAGAGCTCTGCAACCCCAGGGGACACAGCAGGGACAGGGAAAGGACTCTGGGAGTGACTTGTCTTACCCTCAGTGAACTTCCCTTGTGCCTCCCCAGTTCATGGAGGGCTGTGATGCCTAAAATCCTGGAAGATAGGCACTCAGAGAAAACATTAATGGAGAAAGATAGACAATACCTTTATTGGGA
>JAWWMP010000054.1:14748901-14907569 GCA_035047865.1 Dendrocincla tyrannina | reverse complement strand
ACAGCGGCCTGGAGCGCCCCGCGCCCGAGCCGGAGCTCCCGGCGTGCCCCGCGCCCGAGCCACAACTCCCGGCGTGCCCCGCGCCCGAGCCACAACTCCCGGCGTGCCCCGCGCCCAGGCCGGAACTCCGCGTGTCCGCGGAGACGCCAGTCCCGGCCGAGATCCCAGGCTCGGTGTCTGACTAATCATCTTTCCTTACGTTTTCCAGACCTTTATTGTTAATTTTATATATATAGAAAAGCTACATTTGTGTTTTCAAACTATAGGGACCCATATTTGGAATTTCTTGTATTCTAAGAGCCTGTGTACAATATAGTGGATAGGGGGTTGTATTTTGAAATAAGTTCATATTTAAGATAACACTGTTTTCAATATATATGAAGATGAGTAACCTTACAGTTTTTAATATTGTTTTGCACAGTTTCCATGAACTTTTGGGCTGCAACTTTACTTTTTTTGGGGGACCCCACATGACCCTCTTCATCCCCGACTCACTGGCTTCTGCATTGCATCATCGCTCTCGCGGTGACATCGTGGCGTCCTAAATGACATCAGCAGCGTCCAGGCTCCAACCCCAGCCTTTTCATGGGCCTGCAACAAAGGCACAGAGCGGGCCAGCGGCGCGGTGCTCTGACAACGCCGCTGGGGCAGGGGCGGCGCCCGGCCCGGCCCGGCCCGGCCCCGAGCCCAGCACTACAAGTCCCGTGAGGCCCCGCGCGAGGCGGGCGGGGCGGGGCGGGGCTCGGCTGGCGCGCGGCCGCACCTCGGGGCCGCAGGACCCGGTTCAAAACCCGGCAGCGAGCAAGATGGCGGCGCGGGGCTGAGGGGACGAGGAGACGGAGCCGAGCCTTGGCTCCTTCCTCAGGTTAGCGGGGTTTGCAGGGCGGGAAGGAGGGAGGAACGAGTCGGGGGAGGAGAGCTCTAGCTCGTGTTTGCCTGCTGCTGTCGCTGGGGTGGGACCGGGGTGGCGGAGGGAGCGCTGCCCCTTGCCGGAGAAGGGAGCGGCTTGGGGCTCGCCCTCAGGGGCGGCTCTTTTCTGCCTCGCCCCCCCGTCCTCAGTACGGACGTGGCTCCCTGAGGGGAGGAGGAAGGGGAGCGTCGATGGGTTGTGTGTGCGTAGTATTCCTAGAGCTGGGGAAGAGGCCATTGCCCGAGCAACGCAACGTGTGGCTGCCTTTACCTCCTTCCTTTTAACTTCAGCGCTGACTGAGATAGAAAGGGGCACTTCTAAGGCAGCGAGGGGGGGCTGGTGTGTGGACTAAAGGCTTGCCGTACTCTCCGTGGTGCCTGAGAATGGTGATTTGGGGTGGAGGTTCCTCTTTTAACACTGAGAGACCCGAGGTCGCTGGGGATTTGTCCTTAAAATCGTCTCACCCCCCTTCCTTAGCCTGAGGAGAGGTTGGTGTGGGTGAAATACTTCGGCTAGAATGGCCCCCTCTGCCTTTCATATGGGTTTATCTGGTACTGAGGCGGGTCCAAAGACCTTGTTATCTACATTCGCCTTTCGGTCGTCTCGTAGCCTCGGTAAGTTTCAGAGGTGACTTCTTTTGTCTCCTTATCCCTGGTCGTAAGGAAAGAGATGAGAAATACTGCAAATAAAAACGTTGATTTCCGTGCCTCTTATCCATTTCTGCCTCGTAGCCGTAATGACACTGTTTTATTAAGGGATGGATATAAGATTTCCCCCCACCCCCTGCCGTCACATACCATTGTAGGTCTTAGTGACTACCGGGTATAAATGGGGTGCATATGAGTGGGGATGTTGTCTGAGGTTGACATAATTCCCAGAATCCTCTTTGGTTCTAAAGTTTGTTCTATTTGTGATTTCTGCTTCTATTCTTAAACACAGTCAAGTTTTATTTTAAAAGAGAAGCTTCTCAGTTTGTCAGCTCATATTCAGACAGGATCTCCTTCCTCTTTTAGATAAGAGTTAACAGAAAATACTGTGTTGGAGTCTTATCTGGAATAATAGGACAAAAGTAAATCGAATGTGGAAGTGTAAGGGATGGTAATGTCTAGCTATATGGTGTCTATGATACAGTTAAAATGGACACAAAAAACTTAAAAATCTGTCATCTCTATTGTAAAAAATAAATATTTTCTCCTAAAATATTTTCAACTTGCAGTGTGCTGCTACACATGAGACAGAGTTGTGTGTTCTAAATATAAACATGAGGTAGCTTCTTAGAAACAAATAGTATCTTGAGTGAAAGCCCAAGCATGAAAGCTTGGGTTTAGAGGAAACAGGCAAAACTGTGTGTAGTTTTGGTTTTGGGCTTTTTTTGATTTGCTTTGGTTTTGTGACTTTTTTTTTTTTTAAAACTAGACTGTGCATTATAACATAAGGTAATTGTATTTACTGTTAGCAGCTGTTACAAAGGGCTGTTCAACTGACTGGTGTTCAGAATTTCTTTCAACTCAGTTCTTACTACTGTATTTTTATTTCTTTTTAATAAATGCAAGTGTGTTTGGTGGATTTGCTGCTGTGATGTGAAGGTAGAGGTTGGGGGATAGGGGAAGTAATAGCAGACAGAAGAAACCCAGTATTCAGGTTCACTCCTGTAGCTCTCCTGATTACAATATGCTGTTTCCAGTCTGATTTTATTTGGCACATGAGTTGTGTGAGTTTTGGGCTGGTTTGTGGCTTTGAGTTTCTTTTGCCTCTTCCTTTGAAGCTCTTGTTCATCTTAGCTTTGGACTTGTTAACTTGGAAATTTACCTCGTCTAGTTATCAATCTTTTTGTGTAGTATCAATGAGGCTAATGTATAGCTGAGGTAAAATGCTGAGTAGGAGGAGAAGCAAATCTGTTTTACAATGGAACCTTATGTTTTGATCGTGGTTTTTTAATTAATAATGGACAAGAAATCACAGTCAAAATCTTCAAGATTAATCCCTCTGTTACAGTTGCATAGAAAAAGGTGTGCATTGTTTTGTTTTTCAAAAACTCTGAGAAAGAAAAGGTGTTTTGACTATATTTGTCTGCAGAATGAAGCCATTAGTAGCATGTACAGTGATATTTGACGCTACCGTCTGACGTTGGAGGTTGTTTGAACTCCTGCATTTAAATGAGCTTCCCTCAAAGAGCTGATCTTGAATGACTGTATGATACAGGATATTCTGCATTCTGTGTTCATAGAAGCTTTTGAGTATTAAGATGTATCTTAAATATTCTTCTGACTTGTTTTTGTAAGTTCAAAAAGGAAGGAGTGGGAGAGGGAAGAAATAGTATTCTTTAGGCCAGGGGTATGAAAGGGTAGTGAAACATAGCTAACGTGAATGCTGAAGCAGCATGCCTGTGTGGGTTTTGTTTTGATTTGGTTTTGGGGTTTTTTGTTTGTTTCGCCCCCCATGCCCCCAGCTAGACCTATTGATGTTTCTAAATGTAGTGTATTAGGGCAGAGACAGTGGTGAAAGAATTTAACAGCTACTGATTTAAGTCTGCTGTGAAATATATTTCCACTCACTCTGATTTTTGTATGCAACATTTAGTTGAAAGAAGGTCCATCAAATTATTTTTTGCCTCATATAAATGTGAGGTATACTTGAGATGGAACTGAATACTTTTAATAATGCTTCATTTAAGTAGTGACTTTTTTTAATTGGCAGTTATCAATAAACTGATTTTTTGTAAAGTTGAACAAAATCACCTTGCTTTCAAACTTAATCCCATGAGGAATTTTTAGTCTTTTGTGTGCAACGTGTGGCTTTATTGTTGGTGGGGTTTTGCAGTTTTAGATGTAGACACATTTTTCTTTTGTTGTCCGTCCTATTTCTGGCATTGTACAGAGGTAAGAGAAAGGAGGTTGCTGAAGACAGCATGCTGCTTAAATGAGAGGCACCATTGGGTTTACTGCTTATTTTGCCTATTTGTTGGAAAGTTAGGCTTGTTACTGCTAATAAGCTTAGGATATGGTATAAGTCACTTCTGAGGTTGTGACTGCTTTCGTGGTATACTAGAAAAGTGGAGGTGGTAAGGTCAGCCCTACAGGTGTCTGTCTACCTTTGAGTATTCCCTGACTTTGTGGGCTCTGTGCATGGGGAAGGTTGTTGTGGGTTTTTCTGTTTGTTTTAATTTGGTTTGGGTGGTACACCCACGTCCCCCACCTTTGTCTCTTTTACCGTTAAATGTGAGCCTGTTCAGGTGAAGCATTCTGTTAGGTTATGGGTCATTGCCCTGTTGGAAACTTGGTTTTAAAGGCTTTTTTTTTTCCATCAGGTAAAATTCACTTTCGAAGATTAGAACATAGGTAGTGTTGTGACTTGAAGTCTAAACCTATCATAATTGTATTTAATGGATGAAATTGCTCTAGAAATCTAAAAACACTGTAAAAGTTTTCGAGAAAATGTTGTAATTCCTAGGTCAGGGAGAAAGGGGTTTTAATCAAGTTGTTGCATGTGTGGCTAAACTACATGGCAGTTTTGCCCTGACTTACAGGGTGCACCTGAAAATGGGGAATGAGGGAGAAGATTGCAGACCAATCAAATTGCTGTACTACTAGCCATAATGACTAGCACCTGCAGTAGCCTTGGCTAATGCAGTGCTAGCCTGTGACATTTTCTCACAAAGACTGAACCCTTTATTGTTTCCACCTGCATGTTGAGATGTGTCAGAGCCATGGAATGAGATAATTAGTATCACAGGTACACCCAGGAGGCCTCTTATGAGCACATTTTCAAGGTAGGTTTGCGTATGTAGTTATGTGGAATATTCTGCATGTGACTTGTGTGTTACGATGATATCTCTCTCTGTTACCTGCTGCATGGAAGTGAGAAAATAACTCTTCTGCTTTTTCAAGGACAACACGGAAACACGTTGAATAGCAAAAATGTTATCAATATTATGTGTTTCTCTTGGGTAGTTGAGTTGTAGTGTAATGTTTTGGATTTTGGTGTGGTTGTATGGTGTTTTTCCTTCCCTTGAAAATGGGAAAGGGGCTGAGTGGACTAGAGCAAGAAGAAAAAGCAAAAGTGCCTCATATGTCCCTGGTCAGGATACCATTAAATAAGGCTATTTAGTGTATGGATGGAACTCACTCTTTGAGATTTGCTTTGTTTGCCTAGAATCTCCAAAGGGCTTCATGTGTTTTTCCCTGTGAACTTTTAGGTGAGGTGGAATAAAATGTGATACCCTGTCCTTTTTTTGGTTTCTGTGGCTTTCTCTTAATGTAAACAAATGGTAAAAATTAATCTTGCTGGAGTATTTTATCAGTAGGCAAAACATTCTTTGAATAATGCTATAAGTAGAAAATAATTAAGAATGGACATTGCTCCCTTCAACAAATACAGTTAGTTCTTAGATTCGTTCTAATGGGAGTCCTTTCCAATGGAGTCTTCAATCTGGATTTTACTATAGGTAAAAATATGTGCAGAAGAGCAGTTAGTGAACCTGGGAAAGGAAAGAAAAATTGATTTGTGGGGAAACTGCCCATGCTAGAAAAAAGCAAGCCAAAATCTGTTGTTTAGAGACTATTTGCCAGTTGTTTTTGCTGAAGAAAACCACTGGCAGATGTGGTGTTTGTCTGCCACTTTCAGCTTACCAGTGTAGTATAAAGCAGATCAGCATGTGTATTTTGGTGTCAATGACTTTCTTCAAACCTTACCCAGTTAAGTTAATTTTAAGCATTTCTTTTCAAATTCCGGGTTCTGTCTGGTTGTGTGTGCAACAGAACTGTAAGACAGTCCCTCTTCTTTCCTAATGCAACTGTAGCAAGACTGTGAATTCCTGTATTGTGCTCCTAGTGAGAATCTTAGAGCAGCCATTTATCTTTGTAGTTGGTCACAATCTAGATAAGACTTCAGCGTCACCGTGCTGTGTCTGGGGAAGCATCTCTCTTTCGGTTACTAAACCAAGTCAGGTTGATGCAATATCGTGATGTATTAAATTGATGTTTTCTTGGAGGTAAGAGGAGATCAGCTCTGTATGACCCTAGATGTGCTAAATGTCCTGCCTGCTCCATACTCATTAACGTGTAGTTTGGAACTTTTCTGTATTCCAGATCATATAGCATGCTTTTATAAACAATTTAAACAGTAACAAATGTTTGTTGTCTTTACCTAATGTAGAGCAAGGATAAGAGTTTTAATTGAAAGGATCTGTCATAATGCGTAACGGGAAACTCTTTCAAGGGGTTATTAGTGTCTTTCTTCACAGTAACACCTTTACATTAAATAAGTTGGCTGTATGATGTTAATGCAACAGTTTCAGGTAATGCGTTTAAATACAAACTGTGGTGTCCCTTCTAGGCTTTTGTCATACTAAGTCGTGAGACAACCAAACCCCTGAGCAAGAGTCAGCGAAGATTTAAGAAAGAGCCCACCCCATGCCCCCCTCCTTGATTCTTTTAAAACCAATATGGAGGTGAAGTCTTGTTTTTCTAGAAATCTCAACTTTCCTAACTGTTGTGACAAACTTGAGAATTAGTGCGTGTGTATGTCACTTGCTGATAACTTTCCCAGTCTACAAGATGGTACAATATTGACACCTGTTTGCAATGGGCTGTGTGGTAAAATGAAGCAGACTGTTTCTTATCTGAGCTAAGCAAAGTGAGTAGGTGAATATATGTACTGGTTCCAAAAGCACAGTTCCTCTCTAGCTCCAGCAACTTTAAGTGAAAGGCTTATTTCTGCCTTTCACTGAAAGCTCGAAGGATACTATTTTGCTATTTACTTTTTATGCACATGAGTGAAATGTAACTTTAAAAATTCTTGTGAGGACAGAAGTCTCTGTATACAATTGAGGTGGTTTCTTGACTAGCATAAGCTATAGTTTGCTTTTCATTTAGGCATCTTATTGCTGTTTTTAAAAAACTTGTTGCTGCCTGGGTTCAATGTTTTGTTGTTAATTCCCATTGGCCAAATATTGATGAGCCAAGTCATTTACATATAGACAATGATATGAAGTCAAGTCCAATTTCCAGTGCTGATTCAGCATGAAGTGTTTGTAAAATCACCTATGAACCAATTTGCTCAAATTAAATCAATCAGCTTGTGGTCAACTTTTAGGACTTCCAGGATCGTTCATATGTCTTTCAAGCAATGTCTTAGTTATTAATCTGAGGAAATTATTACTTTCAGAGGTGTCTAATGAAATGCACTTAGAAGTTGTTATATATGCATACCTAAGAATGTAACAATTTGGTTGTGTTGGTCTACATGCTTCATTTTCTCTGTGGTTACCTTACATTTAAGAGCAGAATGCCTTGCCTCACTGAATTATTGTGAAGTGATGGAGCAGATAATCGAGCAGGGATTGAGTTGGGTGACTTTTGTTGCTCTATCTTTTAGTGGAAGGGTTAAGTAAAAAACAGAAGTAAGCAATCCGCTTGCAAAAAAAAAAAAAAAAAGGCAAATACATGTTCTCTCCAGTATTTCAAGGAAACTGTTTTCCAGAACAGTTGATCAAGAGTGTTCACCCTGTGTTCACCCTGCGCCAGTCTGAAGGAATCAAAAAAGCTGACACAAAGGTACCATTCTCCTTATTTTGCCTTATACACTCAAATTGTAATTCTAACATCTTGCCGATTGCCCTATGGAGTATATTAACATGTTAGCGTTGACGGTTTTGTCAAATTACCTGAGTTGTGTTTTCATCACACATTCTCTGGAGGCTAGTGAATGTTCAAAAATTAATTTCTCTTATTCACAGTGGTGACTCTTTAAAATGGTTTTCTTATCAGCTTACATCTTAGGGAGGTGATTTGAAACAAAAATTTGCAACTTCTTTGCCAGTGACTTGAATAGATTTTTCAGACTTCTGTAATAACTGTTTCTTCCCCCATAATGGCTGGGCTAGAGAGGTTAGATAGAAATAGGAAATTACTTTTTTTTTACTTCCTTTTGTGCTCTGCCCATCTTTGCTCCTGTAATGAACTAAAGCAGACTTAGCAGCATCTTTTGTTGTGGTATTCTCTTGGTTTTATCTTCTATGGCAGTCTTTTCAATGTTCAGAATGGAGATTTCTGGCTTAATGGACAGACTTCAGCATATGGCCTAACATTCTTAGGCAGTAACTGATTGAAACCCCTCTTAATCAGTATTGCGAGTATTTACCTAGTCATAGATTCATAGATAGTGCTAAAGCCAACAAAGGCATGAGTACTTTATCTGCAAACTGTCCACTTGAATAAAATGGAACAAAAGTAGCACCTCCTGTTAACCTGAATGCCTATTTGATCTCCCCTTAAAAGGCAGGCAATTCTTCTGATCGGTGCACAGAAAACTGAAAAAAATAAAACATCTCCACTGGCTGAAGTACCTTTCAAACACTTTTGTATTACACTTGTTGATTTTCTGTTGAAACTCCTCATCTTTTGGTAATGTATGTTCAAGTCTCATAAATAAGACTTGTAGAGGCAAGGTACAGAACAAGTCCCAGCAAACTTGCTGGACTTGTATTGGCTGTGTCAGAGACCATAAGCAGGTAATAGGGATGAGTGGGATTCCATGCAGTGGAAAATGAGTGCAAATTTGAGGAAATTGAAGGAAAGCCCTTGCTCCATAGGAACAGAATAGCTTGCGTTGCCATCCACTGTAATTTCTGTTCAGATGTACAGCCACAAGGTGGCTTTATCCTCAACTGCTTCATCTTCTCTTGCCCATCTGTCTGCAGCTGAACCTTAAGTGACTTCTATCAAGATTAATGCATAGTATGATAACATTACAGATAGGCCAAACAATGCTTTTGGTACATGAGCAAAGTTTTCCCTTCTCCCTCGTCCTAGCTCTGCTTTGTATCAATGGAATTTTTGCTTTAAACTGAAGAGTCTATCTAGGCAGAAGTGAAAGGTTGTTTGAGCAGTGCATTTGAGGAAGCTTTTTACAAATCTTATAAAGCGGTGGAAATTTCCGGGCTTCACAAAAGAAAAGGAAAAAAGTGATTTTAAGTTGTGGTCTAATAACTGCTTTGCAAGAAGAGAAATATGAAAAGGAGCCGCAGACATTCTGGATGTCAGCCTGTGAAATTTTCCACTATTTCCTTTAATAACATGCAGGCATGCTTATATTGCTGGAATTTCATTTAGAGGTCCTGTTCTGTCTGATACTTCAAACTATTTGGTGAGCAAACGCTTGCTGAGAATCGATTGTCGAGAAAAAAATTTTCACGTGCAAGAACGTGCATAGACCACTCCCATGCTGGATATCAACTATTGATTATACTAATCTTGTCTCCAATTTCTTGTTTTATAGTTTGGGTTAACTGTTTCTATTGCTGCATGATCAGGTATCATTGTACAGGTTGCATTGACTTGGTTGCATCAGGCTGCATTGTACAGGTGACAATCCATCTTTTCTTGCTTCTAATAGTAATTCTAGACCAACACTTCCTGTAAGGACTGTGTGCTGCTAACCTAGAAATTTTAATTGTCCTATCTTTAGATATAAGGGAAGAAATACATTAGGAAAGGTACTCTGTTCTAATAGTATTCTTTTGTAAAACAGATAAATTTTAAGCCTATTTAATGGTCATTTTAAAAATTACTGTATCTTCAGATACAATGGTGAAAATCAAACTCATCTACAGGTTCAACCTCATTTGTATACCTTGAAGTTCTTTTCTGTGCAAGTTATTCTTGTTTACTAAAAAGCTCCCTGACCTTTCAGAGATGTAGGGAACTCTGTATTTGGAATGTGTTTTGTCTTCCTGTCATTACAGATAGTTATTATTAGCTTATGCTGTTTTGCGTTAGGGACTAAAGAATCCTTCATATATTGGGTTGAGAGTTTTTTTCGTAAGTGCTGGGGTAGGAGCAAAGGTAGTGCATTGTGCAAAGGGCAAGGAACATCACAACACAGTCATCTTTCTAGCATTAATTGAAAATATAAAACCAGAACCCTTTAAATGCATTTTCATGGAACGCCATCTTTCTAAGGCAGCATAGTACGCTCCTAGAGCTCTCAAGCCAAGTCGTGGCTGTTGTGCTTCCTTTCTGTTACCTCTGTTCCCCTTGCTCTGGGACTGTGTTTCTTGCAGTCAGCGAACAGTTTAAACACAAAATTGTCCATTCCCTCCCTCCTGCCAATAATAAAACCTGGACCCCAAAACCAGGCTTAACCACCCACACAACTCCTGGCTGTCAGCTTACCCGTAGCTGCACAGTCACCAGTACTAGTGCAAGGAAATGGGTGGAGTGGGACTATAGCAGCCGCGATTGAATTAAAATGTAAACTGGATGGCGTTCCTGTAAGATTCTGTTTCTGAAATCAGTGTGTTATAGAAGAGAGACTCAAGTGGTACCGGGGTGTAGGACAGATTCTGCACCCACTACCGACCCCAGCACTGTAATGAGGAAGAGTTGGATGAGATGCTGATTATGTATTGCCAGTGGTTGTTCCTTACCTATCGTGTCTGCATTAAAAAAAAATTATTTCACTTAAGTCAGTAAGGATTCAGTCAGTATATTGTGTGCTGTTCTGAAAACTGATGTTGAGCAACCTGCACACGTTTAATGTGTATCTTTTTATTAGTGTAGTATGTATATATGTATATGTATGTGTTGCTAAGCAGAATAACCTTCTAAAAAGGGTTAAGCACTGCAATAATTTTATTTTGGAGTAGAATTACTCTATTGAATGTATCACTTATGTAAAGATTCAGATCAGTAATCCCATGCTGTTGGGTTTAGGGTTGAAGGATTTTTAACAGGATGGTAGAATATGAATACATTAGCTTTTGCTATGAAAAAACTTTTATTGCTTTTCTCCTATGTTGTTGTAATCAGTGGTGCTTCAGAGGCTGTAAGGGACTTCCTGGTTTCTAGCTTGAAGTTAAGGACTAAGAACAGTCAGCATCTTTATTAGCTGGTGATACGTGTTTCTAAATGAACCTGCAGAGCAGATTGGCGTGGTCGGCATCTTTTATAGACTTAGGGCTTAATAATCTATTGTTACTTGAGTTCTAGTTTTCACTTCAAAGAGATCAAGGTTAAAATTTTTGTCTGAGGGTATTTTTTTTTTTTTAATATGGAGGGAAAAAAAAAGGGAGAGAGGGAAGGATAGTATAGAATCTATTTTGTGTACAGCTGTTGTCTAACTTTAGTACTTTTCATGTTTGTCTAGATAGTTTCCAAACTGACCTGTGCAGCTAGGTCAGAGTAAACAACTACATGCAAAGCTGAAGAGAAATTACTGTAGTTCATTTATTGTAGGAAGCTATTGCTAATTAGAAACATACTCTATGTTTATATGAACACTTTTTCAAAAAGAAGCTATCAATGCCTGTATTGCAGATTTATGGAACACAGGACAGTTTCAAATATAACCATCTTACCTGCAATTTCACAGAAGTGATGAAAGTGGGAAGAGTGACCCATAACAGTAATTGACTTGTTGGTAATTGTACTGTAACACAGTTGCCAAGATTGTGATTTTTTTTTTTTTTGAGTCTGGTTTGCTATCTGCTTAATATTGCCTGTAAACTTTATTCTGTCTACCTTTATGGTACAGTTATGGATGCAGAAGCTCCTCAGTCAGTTTTTTCAGGGCAGGTACTTGATTAACTATGGACCAGACTCTTGAGACTGGAGTGCCCAAAAGCTTTGTTTCAAGTGTATGATTTGTAATTGGAATCAGGTCTTAGATGACACACAGGTTTCACTGGTACAGAAGTTCAACAAATGTTTTCTTCCGTGGTAGGGCAAAGCTGACTTTATCAGAGGCAGAACAGTCCTAACATTTGTTTCTGATTAGAATCCACAACCGTTTTACCTATAATAGGATCTCTTGAACATGAACTGTGAGAGGTATGTGATTGCCTTTTCTGCTGGTTTGAGGGTCTTGAAACTGCTGTTTAGTTTTAAAGTAAACTTTAATGTCTGGCTGCTAGTTGCTATAATTAACTGTATTAATCTGTTCATTAATCTTTTGCCTTTAAACAGAAAGGGTTCTACTTAATGTTTCTGTTAACTAGCGCTCTTCAATTCTATGTTTCACTGTTATTGACATTTCAATAATGAGTCACCTTTCTGATCCTCTTAGAGCTCACAAGAACTAGCCGGATGCTATGTAGAGAAAAACCCTTTAAGGGAACACTATTCCTCAGTGCCAAGTTGGCTTGAAAGGTTTTTTAAGGTGATGAGGTTTCATGTGTGAGACTGGGAATATTCTAGCATGCAAAAATAATCCACTGTGCTTGCGTTTTGCATTAAGTTTGGTGCAGCAGGATTCCATAAACTTAATCTGTATTAGACAATCTGGAAGAAGAAAACTAAGAAAATAAGTTTGTGCTATTGCAAGGTTTCTTGAGTAGACTCATTTCCTTGATCAACTGTTCTCTGGATTAACACACTGAGTACCTTTAACTTTCAGTAGCACATTATTTTAGGGTACTTTATTTAACGCTGTGTGGACTTGTATATATTGCCTTAGTCCCTTGACTTCATACACAGTATAGTGTGTCTACCACAGCACAAATTTTTACAAATAATTCTAAACAAAAAAAAAAAATCCAGGAACTTCCTCCTTTAATACTGAGATGCTAATGGAGAGTAGATGTACTTAGTATGAATCTGTTGCACCAGAGTGGCAGTGTCAGCTGAAGATGTACCACATTTGTGGTGGTGTTACTATGGCAACTGACTTCCAAGAGCCGTCTCAAGGTCACTCATCAATTGTAGCCTCGAGTGCTTGCTGCTTAAGCAAAATATCTACAGCAAACAATTCTGGAAATGATCATTCTGCTTTGAAAAAGCAGCACTAGGGAGGCAAGGCAGTATTTTATTTTTGAGTCAATGGAAGGGAGATTCTCTTTAATTATCCTCTATAATCATCCATTAGATGTTTGAAGATTCTTAGGAACATTGAGAGGTGGATTTTAGTTCTGGTGCAAGACATAAGTAATTTAGTATCAACAACATGAAAATTGTCATATTTAAAAACAAAACAAAAAATAGAACCCATAGAAACGGAAGAATTTGAATAGAAATTGTTGACTCAGCCTGAAGTTTCTGGTGCAAAAAATGACTGCTTATGTTGATGAAAATTTAGACAAGATCGTGAAAACGTGCGCTGAATTGAGACTTCAGAGCTTTTTATATTTTAGAGCTTTTTTGAGACATGCAGATGCATTCTCATATCTAAATCCTTGTGTATGTCGCTGGAGAATGTGAAATCCGCTTGGTGGCATTTTCACTCTGAGGCACAGTGATTCACAGACAAGGCTAGAGAAGGGATGGTTCATGAAGTTGGTCATATGTGTAAGGTTACAAGAGATTCTGTTATGCTGCATGCATTAGGCTGAATCCACTAGACCAAATCTTGATTAGAATGATAAAGTGCTGTTTTTCTTGGTTTGGGTATTTACCTGACTAGTAAAAACACCTGCTATTTTTATGTGGCACTTTGTTTGGTTTTTCTTTTTGGATGTGAGCTTGCCTTTCTTCTTTCCTCTTCCAACATTTCATGGACTAAAATAGCAGTTTGAGAGCAACAGAAACAGCCATTAGGTTCAGCAGTTAATATTATGGCTGACTACTCCTCATTTTTTTTTTTTTTTAAGTGGTAAGCTTTTGTTTTGAGAACTTAATACATTAAGACAGGAATTTAATCCCTTCTTTTGCTTTCTAGGCTAAAAGTTAGAAGTTTTTCTGCCTTCCTCTCAAACATATGTATTCATTGGTCTCCTCTCCCATCTGTTGTTTTTTAACTTCTCATTAGTTTGTTGGTTTTGAGATTATTATTTCCCAAGTGCATGTCCTTTGTATCTCCACAAGTAGTTGTCCAAAGAACCCAGGGAGCTCCATTCTTGGAGTACTACTAGTATTACACAAAAATGATAGATGAGCTGGTATTTTTGTTTCTAGATTAACAGGATGGATATACCTAAATTTAAGGAGTGAATGAAAACATAATAGAGAAGGATACCAGGTTAGTAGCCTCCTTTCACCCTCAGTGTAACAAGCCTGGACCTTAGTAAGAAGGTGGAAATCAAGTTGTATGTTTAAACTGCTGGTAAAAGGGAGTTAAGAAAAATCTCTGCTTTATTAAGGGTGAACTTTAAGAGGCATTAGTGATAAATGTCTGTGTCATTTTCGCTAAAGTAATCAGTCTGTTAAAATTCCAATGCACATTATAACAGGAGCATACTTGTGTATCCGTTCTGTAGTTGTAAGGCTATAACAAGAGTTGTTGGTGCCACATAACAAGTTTCCAGGTCACTTTCATGTGATGTAGTGGCATATAAAGGCACTACCTTGTCTACGAAAAAAAAGTCTTAGCCAGGCAACTAAAAAAATTGCATGTGGGAAAGCATTTACTGAGGGATAATTTAAGCACAGAGCTGGTATGTTCATCATTAATTACTAGAGACATGGTTGTAGTCTGAGGTACAGGCCGATCACCCAAAGCTCGCTGCGCAGTCCCCTGGCCGTACTACCACAGGGTTGTCAGCTTGTTGCACTGGTCTATGAGCCTGTGCTGAGTTCCATGGTAAGTTTATCCGGATGGTAAACGAAGTTCTCACTGAATGTAAGATCTTTGCTACACTGCAGGTAAGGGGTAACTTCAAAGCTACCTGAAGCATATTCATGCAAATTTTATTAAAATAAATTGTTGTAGAGCAGATACTATTATCTGCTTGAGTGAAAAATCAGATTTGTATTTCACTTTGTATGCACTCAGTATGGTTTTCCAAAAGTGAACAGGATAGACTTGTGGGTCAGACTTGCACCTGTGTTTTTCATGGTATTTTATAGTATATTACTTCTACTTAAGAGCTGTTCAAGAGTTCGAGAGAAACAGTCTGATATTCCACAGCTGTAACAGAGTTCTTGAGGATGCAGCTAGTTGCTATCGTTTAATAAAAGCAGGTCAGCTAAGATCCTAGGCAGTGGCAGTGTTTTATTCCAATATATATGCACTGGCAATAGCCAAAATAGACTCCAGTTTAGGTACCCTAATTGCCTTAGCAACTTCAAAGGTTTTTTTTCTTTGCAGTAGCAATATAATATTTTGAACAAAAGGTTCGATACTTTTGTATAGTCATACTGCCCTGAAAGTTTCTTTTGTTATGGAGTCTTAATATATTGTAATTGTAATCTCGTCTAGACTTGTTTTGTTTTCTGAAATAGTAAACTTGCAAAACTCTCAGGTTTCTTTCCCTTGCCAAATAAAGTAAGCAAGGCATTTCACCACAGATTGATTCATTCATGTACTGTTATTGTTAAATACAAACAAACAAAAAAAAGTCTGGACATGAAATGGAATGTTTCTCATCTAGAGGTATGCTGGCTCCATAGCATCAGCAGTGGAAAAAAATAAGTAACTAGCAGTCCTCCAGAGACTTTAGCTGTACTGGTTGAAACAAGGATACAGCTAGGGCTATTGGATAGTGTAAACCAAAACTAAAACCCCACCCACAAAAGAATACAACTGAAAAATGGCTTGTTCTGACTTGCCTAGTACACTAAGGTAGCATCTTTAGCATATTCATGCTAAATTAAAGGTCTTACCTCTGAGCCAGGGATTTCCCAAACTGCTCTGACTTTTCCCTGTATGCCTGCATGGGAAGTCCTCATGCATTTCAGTATTACTTTCAAGAATCTGTGGCATCATGGAGCAGAATTAAGCATTTGCTTAAATTCTAGTTCAAGATTTGCCACCATCACAGAATCCCAGAATGGGGAAGGTTGGAAGGGACCACAGTGGGTCATCTGGCCTGACCTACCTGCTCAAGCAGGGTTGTCCTAGACCACATGGTACAGGATTGTGTCCATACGGTTCTTAAGTATGTCTCTAGTGAGGGAGATGAGTTAATTTATAGCTGGTAGTTCACAGCTGGAAGAATTTACATGAAGATTCGTTACATGAGATGATATGGTAGACATGTTTTGCAGAACGTATGAAGCAGCTTTTAAGACTGAAACTTTCTTAACTATTATGGCAGGATACAGCTTGTTAGATACAGTTTGGCCTAAACAACTAGCTTTTCAGGAAAGTTGTATCACTGGTACCTTTTTTGAAGCAAGTCTGAAACAAGCCTAGGGTTTAAAGGTTTTTATTCACAGTTCTAATCAACTTAGATTTCTCCATTGGCAGCTTTCTTAGTAGTTCTTTCCTCGTCCTAAGCTCGCTGGGAATTTCTCAGCAAAGGCTGATAGAATTTGGCATTCTCTTGAATCTGCTTCGCTCCATGCAGTCCTAGATTGTCTCTGTCAAAAGCTAGAGAAACAGATGGACAAAACACAGATCAAGAGTCAGATAAAACAAATAACAGTAAATTGCTTTCATAATTTTAGATAAGCAGAAAATACAGCTTCTAGAATTAAGATATTTTGGTGATTTTCCACTTGGGATAATTTGTTTATCTTAGGTTTGGTGCTGTATATCCAGATGTAACTAAACTGTCTCCAGGCAATGTTTACCACAACAGTTTTCTATTGCTCCAGCTAAAAAGCCATTACTGTCATCTAGGAAATGTTAAGTTCTGTATTGCTTACAATTTACCGTGATGGAGCAGAAGTTACTGTTGTCAGAACTGGCAGAAGTTAACTTAATTTCTCTGAGAGGATTAAACTATTGCTTACATGCAATAAAATATCAGGGAGAGGGCCACTAATTCACTGTTTTGCAAGCAGCCATCTGAAAAGGTTTCATTCTCTCTCTCTCTAAAAATGTCCTAGTTATAAGGCTATCTCTAGAAAAAAAAAAATGGCTGGTTCTTATACCTTAGACTTCTTGAAAGAGTTCTGGCCTCCAAACAACGCTATCACGGGAAGTGGGTGCTCACATATCCAGGAGTGCTCAAAGCCAGTTTATTATCTCTTAAAGGCTAGCAGATGCTCATGCCTCTTCCCTATTTATGGCCTTCTTGAAGTGCAGAAGTACTGGGATGTTTTCAAAGGGATTGTCTTTCAGTTCCCTATTAGTGTAAACTCTGCTTTCCTAGTAAGTCGATCGTGAGATTGTCAGGCTTGGTTTGATCTTGTGAAATGTTTTAAGTGGTATCTTCGACTCTTAAAGCAGTATCCTAAATTTCACTATTAAAAAGGCATGCTAAAGGAATTGTTGCATTTGTGTCAAACTGCAGGGATGCGAATATTGTTACTCTGTGAGCTAGAGCAAAATGGGACTCCAGGATTTTTTTTTTTTTAATTTTAGAATGAAACACACTTGTGAAGTACACCATGACTGCGAAGAAATAGTAAGCAGTTAATTGCTACTTTCTAAAGCAGTCCGTAAGCCTTAATTTGGTATACTGTGACAATGGGAGATTGCATTAGTTGGCTAGGTCTAAGAAACTTCAGTGGAATTATTTGTTGGGCTAACTTTTTTTTAAAATACATAAATAAATTTCTATAGCAAAATAACTTCCTAGTTGCTCCTAATCCTTTCTCGTGTATTAAGTTACTGCTAATGAGAATGCTAATGACTAAAGATAAAAATAGAGTATGCTGAACTTGACGTGAACCTTAATATCTTTTCCAGCTTATATAGATTGTATTGTGGATTGTTTAGTTGGCTTCTCACTGATTAAAAGTACTGAAATAGTGTATTGTGAAATAAAGTTGCTGCCATCACTTTGTTTACATTTTGGTTATCTTATCTAAATGTTACTTTACAAATTTGTTGCAAAGTTAAAGCTCGGAGATGAGATTTCTAAGTCTTACTAAGACTTTCTTTTTTTTTTTTTTTTTCCCTGAAGGCAAAATATGTTGCTGAAGACATAAGACAAATGAAATGTATTTACTGTCAAAGCCTGAAACAAACTTGTTTTGTTTGCTTGGGCTTTGGATAAAGCAAGGGTGGCAGATCAGTTATTTCACTATGGAGTTTTTTACTAGAAGTTTCCAGTGTTCTTGGAGCTTGGTTTTACATATATCTTTATTCTGCTTATTGTAAATTCTTGTAATGACTTAACCGGTAAGTTTGCTGAATACTTTATAGAAATGAGATTGATCTTGACTGAAACAATGCTGCAAAGCTTAATGCGTGAAGATTTGGTAAACTCTTAAAGAAAAAACTAATAGTTATTCTGGGAGTAGGTCCTAATGGTGACTTGATTACCTCTGATATTCTTGTTCTCTACAAATGTACATTTGGTAGCTACAGGTAATGATTGCACTCGGGGGGCATTGAAGAAGAAGCTATGGTGATTTAAGAGAACTTTCTGTTCGGGGTGAGTGACTGTATATATCCCTAGCACTTGATTTAGGACTTGACTTGTCCTTATTCCAGTGATGCGTTTGTCTTTATCATAGTGCTTTACTTAGGGGAGGAGAGGGCATGCTGTAACCAATAGATCGTTGTCCAATTTGCTTTCGCTCAGTAAAATAAAGAGTAATCTGAAGTAATTCTTCTGTCAAAACAACATACCAGTTCTAAGTAGTGTTCTAAATGTTGTGGTGCGAGTTGTCAGCAAATTAAAATCAGAAAACTGAAAATACTGCATCATTATACAAGTCATGTTATGCCTTCCTCTTGAATATAAGTATTTGTGGTATATGGAGTGTCAAAAAGACTATAAGGGACTTCACGTTTCTCTGTATCTTTATTGAGAATTTCCTGCAGTTCTCTGCCATCTTTTTTTCTTTTTTTCCCCTTTTTTTTTGGCCTGATAGTACGAGGCGGATCTATACAAAACCCCAAGTGTCATGGAAAATCAACAGGAAGAAAGTGTTTTCCTCTTCAGTCATTTCACTTATTCTCCTTATTATCAGATGGCATGGTTAAAAATAAAAAAACGATACTTTCCCATTGTGTAGATCTTAACTACAGAACTGACGGCCACAGAATATTTTAGCAGTGTTAATTTTCGTGGGTTCAAAAGGAAACTGATATGGATGAGAAATCCAGCTGTTAGGAAACTCATTCCTTTTGAACCAGGAAATTCTTGAACAGAAGACTGAAGTTTGAGAGTATGCTAAAATATATCTGTATGTTTTTTTCTAGGCATTCCTACACGCTTCGGTTGGAGAAAACACTGTGCTAGGTAAGTCTTCTGTCAGAACTGCTTTGTTTTCTCTGGATCAATTCTCATAAACCCTTGATATTTAGGGGGTTAGGAAAAGGGAGAAAATAAATTTCAATTCCCTTAGAAAAATAAAGGTATTTTCTTATGCTCTCTGTTGATATGGTATATAGTTTGCTCTTTTTCACCTCCCTTAGAATTGAGGAATACTTAGACCGGTAAAGGATGTTGCTCTTAAAAGTTGTGGGATGGAGTGGTAGCATCCTTCTGTGTTTATATCTGCCTTTGGTTTTTTATTCTATCACTGAGACCAGAGTTTTCTTCTTTCTGAAGTAACTGATTATGTCAATGCCTTGCTCAGAACAGTTATTTTGAAAGAATGGTGATGAAATAGTATTTCCTAACTAAAGCTGTGCTGGGCCACATGCAGATATAATGCTGATCACTGGTGGGTATTGTTTGTTTGAGGTTTTGTCATAACTTCTAGGGTAACCAATTTAGCCTTCAGTACTCAAATAGATTAATATGTCAGCCTCTGTACCTGTTGCTGGAGTGTAGTGAAACCAAAAACTTGTCTCGACATTCTCCTCAGTGGGATCTTGCTCTCAAGAAAGGAATAATCTCTTAGAAACTCCTTCAGAGCAATCTCTTGTGATAAGATCAACCTTTATGCTCTGCAGTTTAACAGGTCCCCTGAAACAGAGCTCAGGTGAGCTGGCTTGGCTATAATCAGGTAAGGTTAAAGCAAATGAAGAAAATGAAAAGGAGACAATGGATGACAAACCTTTGAAGAATGATCTTTTCAAAGGGTAGAAAAGACTGTCCTTTGTTTCAGATATCTGTGCTCATTAACATATTACAATTCAGTGATTTGCAGGCAGATGACACGCTGAGGTAAATAGTATGTGGTGGACAGGAGGGATAAATAACTTTTGCTCTTGACTGGATGGAAACACTTGTCTGAGCATATTGTCATAAAACTTTCAATGAAAAAAAACTAAGTTACAGCATTTTTATTCTGTAAGAGGACTGGTGATATTACTTAAGTTTTGTATGCTCTTTTATCGTGTTCCCTCTGTGGTGTGCTGCGACTAACCTGTTATTTGTACACCATTTTTTATAGGCTTCACCTATATGAGAATCTAACAAAGTGGGTTTCCTACTGGTGAAAGCTCAGGTGTAGGTAAGGTTTTGTAGCTTTTTGAACTTTCAGTGGGCTGTTAAGTACACTAAAAATTCTTATTGGACTTTGTCTCTGGGCATGGCATAGCTTTTCTTTTTCAATTATTAGTAACTTTCCTCCTAATTATTTTGACAAGGCTCAGGAATATAAAATTCTGAATGTGGTGTACCTCATTATAACTTCCCACACTGCATAAGTGTGATGTGCTGTAGTAGAAGGTCATTCACTGGATGAATGCAGGGTGGCATTTACTGATAAGAAAGCACATTGCATCAATTACACTGTACAGCTGATCTCATCCAGTCATATGACATAAGTTCATGACTGGTGCTAATCAGATACTCTGTTGGATTTGCTTCTCAGATGCAAATATGACAACTTCCCAATGAAGAAATGTCACTGAATACTAACTTTAAAGCTTAACATCACACTAGACTTTAAATTAAACTGCAGAGTGACCTGAAAGGCTAGTAAAAGAGAATATTAATTGTTTAAATCATGGTGGATGCATCTTGGATGTCTTGTTGGCAGACAAATGCTCAAAGAATGCCTTCCCAGCTCAGGGGTTTATTGAATGTGAGATACAACTCAGTTGGTCTATGTGTATGGGAACTACAGATAAAATGCGTGTAAGAAGAAGTAGTAATAATTAAAAAAAAAAAAAGTCAAGAGCTCTATCCTGGCACTTCCATCAGTTGCTAAAGAAAAATACATAAAATTTCCTTCTTGATGATGTGAAACTACACAACTGCTTAGCCATTCATCTACAAACAAGGAAGCGACTGGATCCAAAACAAAACATTACCAATGTTTGTGGTACTTGAAGGGGAAGGATATGATCCCTTCTGCTTTTGGCAGTCGGTGACCTCTTGTACTAACCTCTAGAATGTCTACAAATCCCCCTAAAATTACTTGAAATTTCTGTGCTAATGTTGGTAGTGTCATTTTGGAAAGTTCTGCAGATAAACATTAAGAAGTGCCGTTTGTATAAAGATTTTCACGAGTAAAACTGTTTTTCTGCCTGCTGCAGGAATCTTAGGAAGCTTACTGTGAGATTTGTCGAAAAATGGCTTTTTAATGAAAGTGAAGATACTGCTTCTTTAATGGAACATTAGAAAAACTAGAAGCATAAGGTTTTTATGCAATGGAAGTTCCTTGTAAAGAATAGAAAAGTTTGAACAAAAAAGATCCAGAGGATACTGAGAGGCTTCAAAAGCATGCTGTTTTTTTCTCATAAATGGGGAGAAAAAAAAGATCCTGGATGGTAGGAATTAATGTTGTGGTCAAGAATACATACTTTGTGTCCAGTAAAAATGGGAGTGTTAATGGATGTATGCAAAATCTAAAGAGTACATGAGATTAATAAAACATACCTGCTTAAATCAGAACAAAAAAGAATATGGTAATGCATCTTAAAATTATAACAAAGTAGGATTAACTGTAAAGTACTCTCTTGCCTTAGTTGCCCATTGTACCAGTTTATCATTGGGCTGCAGTATGTAATTCTCTGATGACAGTGTTTTACAGGAAATCATAGAGAAATTATGCTAGCATCAATCCAAACACTGGGAGCAAAGTTAGTGCTGGTTGGTTAAGGTTTTGTTTAATCAAGTTTTGAAGGTGTCTTAGGATAGAGATTCCATAGGCTGTCTGAAAGTGGTTCCTCTGTTCAATTATTACTTAAAACCTGAATTTTAACTTGTTGCAGGTAGCAGAATGAGCCTGTTGCCCTTTTGTTGTAGGCCTCAGAGGAGACTCTGTGACTCTCCAGTCTATAATATCTCTCTCGGTGGTATTTTCTGTTTTGTGTAGTATTGAACAAAGATACCAACCTTGGGGTTTGATTTTTTTTTTGTTAGTGCCTCCATTTTCCTTAATTTTTAAGTAATTGACCCTTTGAAAGATTTCATTCAACAGAGACGTGCAAAATACTGTTACAGCTTTAGCTTGTGCAGTAAATTTTAGGAGGTGCTCTGTGTTACAACCATTGGCACACAGTGGGTGGGCAACATTTGAAATATAACAAGATAACTTGCCTATACTGTGGAGAGATGAATTAATGTAATTTGGGAACAGTTCTGTCCTGCAGCTTATCTGAAGGTGCTCTACTAAGCTCTGGTGATGATGAATGAAATATGGGAAGGTATATAAAAAAATAGAGGAAAGGGGATTTCTAATTAATGTAATGCTCAGATCTGTTGGTATACTATGGGTAGACAACTGTCATTTCAAATTTTGAATGATAATCATTTTTGTTGAACTAAATGAACACTCTTGGAGCCAAATGAGGTATACTTGCGTACACTCAGACTTAATCAGATTTGAATTACAGCATTAAGCCAGAAACATATTTCCATATTTCAAGGTCAGAATTGTATTTTAGAAATGTCACCTTCATATTAAACAGCTGTACTTATTCTGTACAATTAAATAAATTGTATAAAAGCACTGATACTATGCATGGAAAACTTAAACTATTTTGATTTCCTTTCTTCAGTAGCTTATTTTTGTTTTAGTCTCTGATCTTGTACTCTCAAATCTGAGAGTCTAGTTATGCCAAAAACTCAAACTTCATTGAGAGGCCTTTAATTATAATTAGATCATAGGATGCCAAGATTAATTCTAAAAGCAAAGAGGATGTGTGGGTTTTTTCCATAAATTAAAAAAAATAATTATTTTAGTAGCCTGATGAAAAAGACACAAAGTAGAATTCTCAAAAACAGACTCTAAGGTACCAAACATTTAACCCCCATTGAAGATGATTTGTGCGAGTCTCAAAAGACTCACATGCTATGGAACCCCTTTATGGATAGCTGCCTTCTCCCCACCCTTTCCTTATAGCACTCAAACACTTTTTCAGAATATGAACCTACATTTTAAAATGTGTAAGTGTATCCAGTACTTTGATTAAAATCTGTTGTTCTGCAGTGTACATGATATACATTGTACAGTGGTTTTGATATATTTGCTGACATTAATTCTATAACTTAGTTCTTGTGCAAACACCTGAATAAATGTTCGCAAGCACTGCATCTGCTAACTAGCTAAATATGCCTAAGGCAAGTCAGTGTGATTTATGGAATATATTTCTCTCCTGCTCATGGGCCCCTCCTTATAGATGGGTGTAAATATTTCCAACATTTAAATCAGTGATTTAAATGCCAGTTTAAAGTCCCCTCTGAAAGAATATTCTTAATCAGAAGTTGGTATCTGTCATAACCAAGACCGTATGTCAGTGTTGTTGACATTTCATTGGGAAAAATCTGTTGAGTCCTAATTTGAATATCACTGAAACTCCCCGTGTTGGTCAAAGGCCAACTTAGAATGCAGGCCGTTGACAGACTTCAGTTCTCCCTTTATGAGAGACAGTAATCTATTACTATAATGTAAAAGTGCTTGTTGAAATAGTGCACTTGTGCAGATGAAATAAACCTATAGTAGTCTTTTCTGTGATCTGATGGGTGCCAGTCCCATACAGAGTCTAATAAGGAGTTACACAGCCATCTGCTTAATTAAGTGTTTGCAGCAAAGGTTAAAGAAGTGTCGAGAGTTGAAGCTGACAATACCATTTGAAGTTTTTTGAATGACCTCACATCCTTAGTCTTTTCAGTGTAACTTTTTTGTATGTCTTTAAAAAGCTTACGAAAAAAATAGTATAGTTCACCATAAGGAAATGTCTACTCTGTTTGCCAGGAAGATTGTCATCTGGAATCCCATGGAGCACATTGATACCACCTTGCTACTGCACTGGGCCTTCTCTGTGGGCTAGTCACTGGAGGGGCAGGAGCATGGGCTTTTCCTGCTGTTGGCTGAGACCTCCTGCTGCAGTTTCAAATGGGATCTTGAATTAGGAGGGAGGGAAGGGTGGCCTTTGCTAAGCCCTTGATCCTGCTGTTGTCTTGTGCTTTGTGAAATCGGTGTATGGGTGGGGCAGTATAACCTAGAAAAATGCTCTGTTCACTAGCTACCGTGCTGCCAGGCACTTTAACTCCTTTGTAGCTGGCAGGTTTGTGGAGAAGCTGGTCTTGGCCTTTGTAATGTAGTGGTAAAGCGTGTTACATCCTGTCAGTGTGGAGGAGCTGTGCAGCAGCAAAGCTAACTTGGTTATATAGAAGTACTTGAGGATCTTGGCACATCATTTAAAACAAAATTGAGCGTGTCCAAATACTTTAAATAAGGCAGTTACTGTCTATGCAGGTATCTTCATTGGAGCAGCAAGATGAAGTTTAGGTTGTTCAGATGTTTGATCAGTTTCTCTTTTAAAACTTTCACTTCTTGGACTAGATAAAAGGTTACGCCTTGTTCAACTGAATTCTCCACTGCATTTTTAATTGCCTGAACGAATTTTATGCAAGTTTTCCACAAAAAGTAGTTCTGAGGGGTGTGTCTGAGACAGTCATTAAAAAATTAGAAAAGGCTGCTGTGATGGAAAATGTTATGCATCCATAACCACAAATGTAGTTGTGCCTGTATAGGTAATGATACGCTGTAGTGTATTTTACTATTTCAGGCAAAGATGCCCACCAAAACTCAGCAATGTTCTTTTCTTTTTAGTGCACCAGTTTGTCAAAATTAACTTTCATTCAGTAGATCATCTTAATTTCAGCCTGGTATGAAATATCTGTTGCAATGTTGGGTGTATTGAGGCTGTTTTATTAAAGATGATGTATATTACATTGAGGGTGAGTGTGTATCCCCAGATGTCCTTGTGGAAAGGTCTGCTGGTGTATGGTTTTAAATGTTTTTCAGCAATAGATTCCTTTCACCCTGATGCTGGTGTGGTACTCCAAATTGTGGAGTCTTTGTACACGCTAAAAGCAAAAATAATGCTCTCTTCTAATTGATATGGGTCTTATTTTCACGACCTGTTAGCTTTGACAGTATCTGGGAAGAAACTACATCTGTTTTGCCTCATGCGTTATGCAAATGTATTTTAAAAGTAACTTAAAATACTTTTACACGTCTTGAAATATCTTTACATGTTTCAGGTGAACATGGCTAATTTCTAATTGGATTTGGAAGCTAGATACAGTCTTCAGAAACTGGAAAAATTCATCCTGTAGACTTCTGTAAAGAGCTTGCATGCTTTTCTGAAATGCATTTTTTCTAAATGGCTTCAGAATAGGTCACAGTGTAGATTGGGTGGAGCCTCACAGTCTCAGTAGGGTGCTGAGACATGCTGTTAATTCAAGGGCAGTCTCTTACTAGCTTCATGAACTGCATAATAAAACATATGTAGAAAAAAAAGTACATCTTCAAAGGAATTGCTTGCATTTTAATAAAGGGCCCTCAGAATCAGTAATTTTTTGCAGACTTGTTGGTGCATCAGTGTAAATCTTTTTTGTTTGAAGCAGTGATTATACAGATTCAGACTTTAATTACCTGTCTGCTTATGTAGTAATCTAGTAAAAAAAAAGGCAAATATTGCTCAATAGTGTAATTTGTATATTTTTTGAGACAATGCTAGAAATTGCTAGTATAGTCTTCCCATCCCCCAGCTTTTGATCTCAGAGAAGTCTAGTTTGCTTGCAGCTGCAGTAGTAGGCATCTTTCTTTCAGGAAGTGACCTTGGATTGTATTAATCAAATTCAGAACACATAGAAAAGCTTCTTGGTAACATGCTGACTTGATGTAAAATTTTATAGCATCCATTTTCTTTTACAATGAGGCCATCTTATAAAAGGGAATTTACTTATGATAGCTCAGTTTAGAATAATTTCTCTAAAATGACATGGTATTTAGACAAAGTGAAACAACAAAACCAACCTGCTCTCTTTACTAAGAGCTTTTTATATATGTAATTAAGTCTTAAACTGCTGTTGGCAAAACAAAAAATTTAACCTAGCTAAACTGTGAAAATACGGCATTTTCATTGGTGTCTTTCCATTTTTGAACTAGAATAGAAAGGCTTGGTGGCATGAACTCAATCAGCTAAGATTCTCAGGGTGTCTTAAACTTTCTGACTTTATGTATTTTAATCACTTCCTCCATCTTTTGTTAGCAGCTCTCAAGGCATTAAACTTATCCTCATAGTAGCTGCACTAAGCTGTTGCTATGCCTATTTGCATAGATTAAGAACGGAATCTACCTGTCTCTGTTCACGAAATCAGTTTGACCTTGCCCCACAGATGAAAATTGTTTTTCTTTGACTGTTCTTAAATGGAGTGGCTGACATTCCTGAAGCAGGTTTTAAGTTTTTTCATTATTATCTTATTGCCTAAAACTGTTTTGTGAATTGAGTTACTAAAAGGTGACCACTAGTATTTTCAGCTGGCATAGCTGCTTGTAAGAGTCTTTTTCCTTTTTCCAGACCTCTACAGAGGGCTGAAACCAGAGTATCTTTCACCACTGCAAAGTGCTGTCAAAGCCTTTCAGGTTCTGGGTAAGATAATTTACCAATTGTCAAACTGCATTTTGATGGAAAATTAGTAATAGCTACCGACTAATGTTTTTTTTCCCCTTAGGTTGTCATATGTATTATCTTGAATAATCCACCTGGTTGGCTTCAGGGTTTGGAGACCTGAGTTCTGTTTTAGCTGGCATCTTTAGCATAAATCTTTTCTGCATGTCAATAGCATATTTGCTCATTTTACCTCTTCACAGTTATGTTCAGATTCTTGTCAATCTCACTGTGTTGATCAGAGTATGTTAACATACATGCTCCAAAGTGTTTTGTGATTTGACTGCTGCCTGCTTTGGAATGGTTAGTTCCATGTTGTTTACCCTGCAAATGTATGCAGTGACTTGCCATTCTGCTTGGTATCAAGTCAGAGTTGCTAAGTAACCCTACCCCTTTCTGCTCTGTTGAACCATACTCCTAGGTTATGTTGGTACAGAAGTTGCCTGAACTACATGCTTTTTATACTTCTGTTCATGCTGCCTAACATTACATTGTCTGTTGCTGCACCAAATGGAGAACTCTTCATCCACATCTTCACAAGTGATTTAGTCCTCTTTTCTTGTAGTCTGCAAGGCCAATAAAGGGGTGATAAATTTGCTTCTCTCCTTGCTTAAGGGTAGTTGACATTGACTTTCCCAGATCAAATGGATGCCAAAACACAGTCATAGACTGTCATTCACTATTTGCTGTCATCAACACAGATTTTGGGGTACCCCACCATGGACTGATTCATGGAGTCTGTAGTCCTTGAGATGAAACTGCATTGTTGATGATGATACAGTGGAACAAGAAACCTATTCTATGTTCATCCTCTAGTTCTGTAATAAAATAAGTGGAGCTGAAGATATATCTTTTTCAGAGCCAAAGCAAGACAATCTATTACAAGTCTCATGTCCAGACCATTTTTTACTTTTGTGGCTACATACTGTTTTCCTGTGTGACACTGAAGACCTGATGATTTTTGTATCCAAGAGCCACAAATTCAATGTCCATCCTTCACGGAGAAGATGGAGGAAGTCTTGTTTGGAAGTCGTCATCCTTTAGAAGCAGACTATTATTAATGATACTGTGGGGACTGAGCGGCAATACTCCTTGGGCTGCCCAGCCATATGCCACAGCACTGCGAATTCCTCGTTTGACATGAAGCAAAGTAAATCACTGCAGCTTTGGACTGTGCATTCAGAATCCAGTCTTTCCTGTTTGCGAGCACAGTTTCGCAGCCGTCACAGTTCCAGAGTTCAGTGCTGCTTTGATACTGCTTAGTATCAGTCGAACCTCTTCAGTTACTGGCGCGGTTTTCAGCTAAAACGTCTGAAAGGGGACCCATTTCTACAGCTCTCAACTTGTGACTCGCTGGCGTACCGCTTCTGCCAGGCGGCCGTTCCCCGGATGGCGCTGCTGCGCGGGGCCGTGCGCTGCTGCGCCCAGGGAGGTCCGGGCCGCCAGGAGTTAAGGGCCGCGGCCGCCCGCACTGCTCTCTCTGCCCGCCGCGCGCTCATTGGTTGCGAAAAGGTGAAATTGAAACCACGGTAAACTTTTGACCCTGTGGCAGTTCTTGTGGAACGCCTTCCTCTTGCCAAGAGCCGAGGGCTTCCCCCCCTCTCCTTTTTCCTGTATTTTTTCTCTGGGATCGTGCGGTGCCGCATGCAGCTTGTCGGAGGGAGGGAGGGGGAGCACGACAACAAGCGAGTAGTTTCCGTGCGCTGCTAACGGCAAAGCTGGAATGTGTCTTGACGTCTAGTACCAGCTATCTTCTAAAACTCCCGTTAGTAAGCAAGGAGTCGTCCATTTTTTCAGCTTCCAGCATGGTTTTCGTGTGGTTGAAGAAAAAACAACCCAACGAAAAAACCAATCACCGAATTGATGCAGACTATCAGGGCTAATTGGAAAGTGGGGAAGGGAAGATGAGGCACCTGGCACGCTGGTTGCAGCGAGCTCTGTTGCTTAATAAATGTGGTGGGTTCTTTCAAAGATCGAAGGGGTTTCTCGTTACTGAAATCCGATATAGAAATGTCTGTGTTACCACTTAGCTCATACATGGATAAATTAAATACATATTTACCTAACCAATTCCGTATCTTCCTTCAATTAAAAAAAAAAACCCACATCTTCAATCTGGGAGACAAGTAGTGCCTGCTCAACTTCAGTGCCAACCTGCAAAGTGTTAGAGGCCTCTGGTAGCCAATGTTATGAATTTTTATTTAGGGTGGGCAGTGTAGCAAATTCTGGGTCTAATTACAGTGTGTCACTCACATGCTATGCAGAGTTTGTCACAACCCAAAAATATCTATGACCAAGAAAATTCACCTTTCCTGTGTAGCTTTGCCAAACCAGACAATTTAAAGCAGCATTACGTTTTCAGTGAAGCATGAATACAACATTCTGTTAATCCACGTTTCTTTCCCCTTAAACATATCTGTCTTTTCATAGACAAAAGAATAGCTGACTTGATTACTGCATCAGCTTCCATTTTCTCCCTTGTGTCTCCCAGGCACAGGTTTGCCATTCTTCTTGGAACGGTGTACTTACTGAATTTAATCAGGGAGGCACTCCGCACCTTATCTAGAGATAACATTCAAAACTTCCTCAGTAAAGAAACCTGATGCCTGCTTCAGGCTCATGTTTTCACATCTCTAGTGTCTTGCTCATGCAAATAGTTTTATCAGATTTATACTGCATGTCCATTTTCCTAATTAGAAATTAGGTTGGGGGGGAACCCTCAACTGCTATAGTTTGGACTCTTTTTAACAATTCAGTTCAATAAGCAGTTTGGTGGTTGAGAAGTGTTTAGTTTGCAGCAGTATTAATACCGTACGACAAGGCCGTGAAGGTTCAGTGTGGGCTGTTCTTGTAGTGCTGCTGTTCTCTATGCAGCTTTTTTTAGGAATTGAGGGACTCTCCTGAAGAACTGCCAGCAACATGGAGGGAACAATGAATATGGTATGATTAATAGCAGATCTCATGCACCCTCTTGTGTGCAATTCTATTTGCAGCTGCAAAAGAAACATGCACTTGTAGTGATAGTTTGTGGCCTCCCCATGCATTCCAGATAATCTTCCTAAGCAGCAACTATTTGAGGGCAGTTTGTCTGCCTACCCAGTGGAGCTGCAGTGAGGGTGCACATCGTGTTGTCTATGACAATAAAGTGGAATAAATGCTCTTATGAAGGAGAGTGTATAACAACTGCTAGAAACTAAGAATCGCTTCTGAACTTTATGAAGGGTCACTTAATGTGCCTGAAACACTTCTCTGGGGCAGTTGTGTGATGGCATTGTGGTAACATTGTGTGCACGTACCTTTTAATGTTAGAAATCCTTTCATCTCTAAAAATGTTACTGCACATGCCAGCTGTAGGGTGGGAAACTGGCAAAAAAAAAAGAATGCTGATGCTCAAGCTCCAGAAATGCAAATTTCATTAGCTTTGTAAATCCTGTAACTTCAAAGTACCCTATTTGTGGGAAGCATTATCGGAGAGCTGACTGCTGACAATGAGAAATCACTTGTGTAACCTTTCTTCTAATGAATGTGGCTAGAAAGAAGGGTGTCAGGGTTGCTGTCCACACATTTTGTAACCGCAGAGCATTAAACGTGCAGTTACAAGCTGAAAATAAATGTTCTATGCTGTTTTATTCTGTGTGTTTATTCAGAGTAGATTTTGAGGTTGGTTTTATATCCTCAGTTTCCACACTGGGGAACTGCCAGCTGCTTTGGAACTGCCCTTTTAGAATTTTCTCCCCCTCACCAGGGTCTCCACTGTGAATGTGAAAGAGAAGTTTGTGCCAAGGTGTTTTCATCTATTCATCTATTGGGTTTTGGTTGAGCAGTTTTTAGATCGGAAATAGTATGTTCACGTGTTGAAAGTTGTACTGGTGTGGTGAGAGCTGGTGGGGAAGCTGACTGCATGGCCCCAAATGCCAAGCTTTGTAGAATACTGACTCTTGAGACTGGAAATGGCTCAGTGCACGGCTGTGCTTTGCATGTATAAGCACACTAATAACGTAAACTAGTTCATGTGAAGCAGAACTGAACACAGTGTTAAAATAAAATACTTTTTGTATTTAAGAAGTTAAGTTGGCTGTTACCTCTGTATTCAGAAGAGGAAGCATATAGATTTAGAGTAGGGACAACGGAGTTGAATGGTCATCTTGCAGTGTATAAGAGTTTGGGCTGTGATTAGCAAGAGAAAAACCCAAGTATTATTGAAAAAGAGACATTTTATTTTTTTCTTTAAATGTGACTTGAGTTGAAAGGGACCCGTCAGGATCATTGAGTCCAGCTTCTGGCAGGGACACCCCAAAAATCACAATGTAATGACTTACTGGATTATAAGATTTTAATATCCTGGTTTATTGATAGCGGTAGTAGTTTGAAGTCTGATTTACTTTGGACATATGACAGAATTTTTCTGTAGCATATTTGCTGTTAACTTTTTTGTTCACTGGGGAGGGTTTTCATTCCTACTTCAGGACGTTTTACTTTCATCCTGGTCTGTAAAACAGAACTGAGGATATGTGCCTAGTTTGCCCTGCCAGCTGACAGTTGTCTTAGAATGCTCCTCTGCAGCATTTGTCCAGGCCAAAAGAATGCAAATTCTGCTCGAGTCTTCCAAGAGCCTTCAGATTTTTCAGGAGGTTATTTTTTAGTTACTTTACTGTATTCTGTCTTCTAATTAAACAGCTCAGTTATTGACATCTATGGAATTAATATTTACCTGAGAGGAATATATAGGGAATATTCTATAACTAATTTAAATAGTGTTAAGGATTTTATGTGGTCTGCATCTTAATACATTTTCAGAGTACTTCTCTGTCCCCTTGCATTTCCAGTCATACAGAATCCTTTTGATACTACGCATCTTAAATCTTCCACCTTTAAGTGACTTGGTGCTGTTCATCTCCTGCATAGGTCAGTTTCTCAGTGAGACTCCTGTTCGTGGTTTGGTCTGTTTCTCTTCTTGCATAGCTGTATTCACCAGTTTGCTGAGCTGTTGTTCAAATTTGAGGAAAACACCTGCACATTAGACTGAACGGTGACTGTAATTTATGCTACATTCTTGTTTTATTTCTGTCTGCTGAAGGCATCAGAAAATAGCCTTTGTTTGCTGTAAGACTCTCCCAGGGAAGATAGATAACAAGCTGTCTCTTAGTAGTGCAGGTTTCATTTGACAGTTTTACAGAAATGACCAGCTGAAGGATTTAATTTGCTGTGATATCCAAATGTTTCTGATACTGCATCTTAAGATTTCTTAGGAGTTTTTTGTTGGTTTTTTTTTTTTGTGGGGTGTGTGTGTGAGCTTTAGTCCTAGCTTTAATGATTATCGGAGGTTAATTTAGCACAAAATGGTGTTACGAAGGTCTAATTAGGAGAAAATTTACTCTTGATGCTTACTCTTATGTAAGCACATTGTCAGCTTCTGATTGGTAATCCCAGTTCATAAATAAAGCTACAATCGGTATTGTCAAAGGGATGGTCAAAAAGCAGATGATGCATATGCAACCAGTTGATATGAAAAGCTTCAGTTTAATTTCTTAAGAAACTAGCTACTTGAAAAAAAAACATTTACCTGCCTGCTAGTGATTACCTATTAAGTAGTCTGGGTATAAGCATCAGTTTTTAAACTCTTGATTTTGGGTAGAACTATGGTGTGCTTACATGTGAATGTCTCATAAATATTTCCCAAGAGCAGCTTATTTTTCTAATTAACTTGAACAGCCTCAGCCTTGCATAGCACTTTAAACAGTTTTCAGAAAATCAATTCAATCACAGAGTTGTCATTTAAAACTTCTTCTAAGTTACTGTAATTCTCTATAGAGACCCAGAACCTCACTAATTAGTCCTCTTAATCATACCTTGTATAAAATGCATGATAGGATGAATTAATGATTCCCAGAGTTTCATTGAAAAACAGAGAAACAGAAACGTGAGTGTTCATAGCTCTGAAAACAGTTTGCTGTTCTCATGTAGTGGTTATGTAGCAAGCAGTATGTACAGACTGACATAGAATGGCTAAACACTTCATTTTACTTGCCAATTGTGTCTTTATTAAGTAATTACTTTGGAGGTGTGATTTTTCATATTAAGATTTAAAAGCTGCTAAGATCAAACATCTATAACAGTTTCATTGTTTCTTCCAAAGTAACATAAAAAAAAAGGTGACATTTAAAATAAATACACTTGGTTCTCATGTAAAAGAAAATTTGCCTCACTGGATGGCACTTGTGATGTTAAGATTCAGATTTTTGAGCTATTTAGCATATAGCAAAGATGACAGTTGCAGTTATATACTATATATTATTTTTTGTTTTTCAGGATGTGACTTAAAATGACTTCTGAATCTGAAGGTTCTCTGAAAAAGTTGCTGTGCTTGAATGTTTTCTAAGGACATGTAAGTTACTGATCTCATAGATGAAATATATACATATATATGAAAAGTTATTCCCTTGCTGTTTTTAAAGCTACGCTTTAGTATATAAGAAGTATATTCTTTAAAGAAAAAAAAAAAAAAAAGGAGGGGAGAGAAGAAAGAAGAAAAAAACCCAAACCAAACGAAAAATGTTACTACACTACTGCCAGAAAGTAAATTTTCTGTTTAATTTCTTGTGTATTCCTATCTGTGTAAGAGGAAACATCAGTTGTTTCTGTGAGCAGTCTTACAACAAAAGAATTTTTCATAGTATCAAGAATATTTTGACTCAGAAGTTTCACTGGAAAGCCGTGATACTGAGGGAAAGATAAGTTTGAAATAATGAATTTCCACCAAGAATACAGAGTTGCAGAATGGAATGTCCCCTAGTTTTTATTTATATCAAATAAAATTGAAATATTTGGGACTCCCCGTAGCATAAACCAGTTAGTTTACATTAATACAATTTTCATCTTACAAAAATCTGTGACTTACAGGTTGGTTTTTAGGAGAGAGGATTATATTTAATATTTTAACATATAAAATTAGAATAATTCCATGCCATCTTCATGGTTCATTGGAGAGGACTAGTTTGATTTAATTTTTCATGATAGACTTATTCTGAGTAATGCTAAGAGCCAGTTTATGCTTTTTGCCTAGTGCATTTTCCAAACAAGAAATCAGCTCAGACAGAAGAGCTTTCAAGCATGCAAGACACCACAAGTACATATAAAACTTGATGGTTTCATGGGAACAACCAAGTGTTAAAAATGTCTCCATGCAAAAAATATTATTTAATAATATTTTGGATATGTTTTATATTAGTATTCTATAGTTGTGGGTGGTCATCTGTTTCTGTGAATCAAGTACATAAACTAAATTTGAAGCATCTAATTGTTTGTATTTTTGGCCCCCTGTTAAGACAAAACCTTCCCAGTTGCCATGTTCTATTTGGTGAATAGGTCTTTCATCTACCAGCTACTGGTAGATGAGGGAATCATGCTTGAGCTGGAGAAGGAAATCAGTGCATTGAAAGACAGGCTAGCAGAAAGCATTCTAAGGGATGTTAAGTTAGTAGCTCTCCAATTTCCATGAGGATCAGATGAGTAAGACCAGGAAAGAAGTAGTTGCATCAAGCTGAGAACTTTCTGCTTACTATTCTTAGTGAATTTCGATGTCATTTTGTCTTGAATGCTTAGGAACTTTCCCCATTTCAAACATACGGTATTGTTGACATGTCCATCCTTTTCTTGGGTATACTAGGACAGAATTTTGAAGATAATTTGTTTTACCCTGTGAAAATACTGAAACGTGTCAGGTTTAAAACTGCTAGTCCTAAATGCTCATGATTTCTTTCAATTTTTTGTTTTTGTTTGGAACGCTGTACATATATTCTTGCAATGGATGGATTAGCAATTGCTAGAATTTGTTTTAACTGTCATGTGCAAAAACCAGTACCTTTTTAGCAACTTGTGTATGCTTTTCACTGAGAAATTAATAGACCTGATATGTGAATATTATTGCAAAGGATTTAGGCATGAGCACCTTATTAATGTTTTCAGCACAGTTACTGATAAGCAAAAAGGTTTCCATTATTTTTTGTTTTCTTGTTTCCCCTTTTTGATAATTGAGAAGAATGTTGGAAAATTTGGGATTGTACTTGAAAAGATGTTGCAAATAATGATGAAGTTCTGGAGCTTTTTCTCCAAATATTGCTGCCTTTGGTTCCGCTCCCCTGGTGTGGTTAAGAACATCCGTACATAGTGGTTCATACTGCTGCAACCAATGGAATTAAACAGTGCCTTGGTTTGAAAACTTTGAACCATCTCTTATGTCACCTTGTTTTTTCTGAAAGTACAAACTTTGGAGCACTGTGGACATCTTTACTCCTTTGAGCTTCAACATTATATGTTTCATGCAAATGCATACCCATCTAAATTATTTGGCAAGAGGTAGGGCTTTGTTTTTCCAAACACCCTTTAGAAAATCATATTGGACAGAAGAAAGTATGGCTTTGTGTCACCTGTTTTCAAGAGGTAAATGTAGTGTAGTGCAGCATAAAATGTGTTTATTTTATAAAATGTTTAATGAAAATGATGAAGTATTCCAATACAGTGAAGTAACATGGGCAGTTTAATTTAGAAGTTAAAATTAGTATGTATTGATAGCTTAAGTTCATAATATAGTCCCACTGTCAGTTATCCTTCTGTGCAGTAGATTTGCTATCTACTTTTTGAGCTTTTACATGCAACTTCAAAAAAAGCAGAACAATTGCCAGATTTTCAGATTTTTCATGGAAGTTGTTGCTGTCATTTCTATATTTCTATTATTCTGAGTAAGAATACTATTCTAGGACAGAAGAGAGTATCATTCCTGTGTTTTCAGTAGTTCATACTGATCTAAAATTTAATATAATTTCTCGTATTTGCCCATTTTTAGGTAGTAACTGAGCTACTCAGTCAAATCAAGCTAGCTTTTAGATTTATTTTAATTATGCAAGTAATGGAAAGAATTTCACTATGTAATTAATTTCTTTTTAAAAATGCTTCACTTAGGTACGTTATATTGTGCTGTATAAGTAGCAGAGAAGTAGCTAGCATTAGAGGTCCATAAGCCAGAAATACTGCTGTTGCCTGTTAGCTCAGAAAGCAAGTTTGCAAAGACAGCTGTGTTAAACTTTTGGGGGTTTAGTAGTAAAAAGGCATAAAAATTTTCACTTTCGAAAGCTGTGTTTCAGGGCTGTCTGTTGAAATAAATATTCACTTCAGGAGTATTCCCCAAAACTTCCAATATAGGGTTTCGTTTTGGAAAAACTTTTTAGCCCATTAGAAGTTACAGGTTCATCTTCAAAGAATAAATAAAACACCTGGGGATTTTTTTCCGGTGGGTGGAAAATTAGTTTGACTGTTAACAGTTCGTACTGTAAATCCATCTGTCCTGGGAAGCAGCTTCTATAATTTTCTTAGCTAAACAATTACAGAGTTATTCTAGGCATTACATGGCTGCCCAGCTTGTAATGATATTCTTAGGAAAAGGAAAATACACATGCATTAACTCTGCAGCTTCAGGCCTGAATAAATTACCACCAGGTACTTGGGTTTTAAGAGTAAGGAAACAGCCTGTGCAGATCACCTAATTCTTCCTTCCGTGTCCAAGATCCTATATTTAGGGACTGGAAAGTTTTCTTAAGTAGAAGGGTTGTATTCTTTGATGTGTATCATATTTCTGAGACAAAATATAATAATTTATGTTTTTCCATTTAATAATATCTTTCATTACATTACCATTCTAAACCATTTAATGCAACCCGGTAGCCTTCAAAATTATGTTATAGTGAGATGTATGTCCTAGCTCAAATTTTCAACTTTTTAATGTATTTCAAATGTTTCCTCTTCGTATACAGGAGTTTACTCTTGGCTTCAGACATACTTGCAATGCCCACACCCTTCCTGAGCTAGCCTTAAGACGTGTATTTTAAGCTCTTCCTTTCTCTTTCTGGAATAGCTCTTAACCCCGCGTCTCTGTCTATACCCAGCATGTGAATGTAGTTACAGGGAGGGAAGCACCAGCCCTGGAAGTGTGTCACCTACAGTGTGACTGAGGATCCAGCTTTAGCTGTGAGGTCTGCAGGCATAAGACCTTGTGTGAGTCATACGTTCTGTTGAGTGTCAGCTTCAGATAATCAGCTGCTTTTTGCATGTCATAAACTCTTTCTATAATCTGTTTTTTTGCAGCTCTTGTTCGGATGACTAGTTTTATTCAGCTTAATTGAAGGAAATGTGATCTCCGCAGTTTTTCAGTGCTGTTCTGTCATCTAGTGGCGAAACAGTGTATTTTTCTTGAACATCACATGAGGTGGGCCCTAATACATGTATTTGAGAGTTTTTTGCCCTGGAGGAATGAATAAATGTCTTCAGACTTGCCCTTCCATCTCTCTGTATGTTGGGTTTGTCTTACTTATCGTGGTTTTGTATCAAAGACCAACTTCTTACCTATGCAGTTCATGCCCACAGTACAGAATTAGGCATCTTCTGTAATTCTTTATTTCAAACATGAGATTATGTTTTACTGATGGTTTTAATTTTATTGTGATATAAAAATATATATTATCCTTCCTTTCCTAATGCGTATCAATTGGGTTGAGGACTGGTTATGATACAACCAACATTATAACATTTGCTTAGCTGCAAAGAGGAATTGTACTTTAAAGAGATACCGGTTTATTTCTGGGTTTTTGTACACATAACAGAGGAATCCAGTCCTCTGTCCTATCTAGCTTTCGAAGTTTTATACTGTTGCAAGAAGAATGTTCTTTTAAATTCTCCACCTGTAGCTAATACCCTGCAACAACAGTATCAGTTATTGTAAGCAACGCCCATGCTGCTTCACGCAGATACGTTTTTGTGTGCCTTTATCCTTTCAGTTTAGACTTCAGAAAAAAACTAAAGCAGATTTCCTTTTCCCCACAAGAAGCCAGTAAGCAAAAAATCCAGTCATTCAAGGTTACTACCTCAGAAGTAATGCGTTAATACACACGCTTCTCTTTTTTCCCTTAGATGTCTTGTCCTGGAAGCAGTTAGTCGACTAGGTGCCTGTCTAAGGGTTTGGTTTTCTTCGCTGCAAGGGTAGACTGCTGACTTGTGTTTAAGTAACCTTGTGTTCACCAGGGTGCCCCGATCCTGTTCTGCAGAGCTGCTTGAGCCAGTTGGCTACTAGTCTCTGATACCTTAACATAAACTTCATTTAGATGAAAGCATGTCTATCAATTCCTTTTCCCTGTGATATGTGATCACTGACTCCTACGGATTTGGTCATCCTAAGCCAGTTTGATTCCTAAAGAATGTTTTTATGAAAGATTTGTTAGTGCCTGGGTTATATGTTGCAAAAAAGTTTTTCTGTAACTAACAAGTCTCTCTTAACTAAATGTTTAGCACCAGTTATTGCCATTGCCTTATTGGGTAAAGAACTGCAGTCTGAACTAGATTGCAGTAAATTAAACTTACACTTAATTTGGAAATCTCAGTAAGAAGGATAAAATAACGCTACATTTCTAACTGCGCAGATGTGTTTTGTGTCACTGTAGTACCAGAAATGAAACACCAAGACTAAATTATTTAGATTATTTTATAGTTCTGATTATATTCTAAAATACTCTGGCTAGATAGATAGCATACATCCATGAAGAAGTTTTTTTTCTTCCTCAGCATGTTGTTGATTCTAGCATAGCAAGATGTGATATAGCTGTCTACTCTTCTCTGTGTCTGTGATCTTTTTTCCTCTTGGGAGTGAGAGGAGATGAGTGTTATGCATATGTATACATATAATGTGGCAGAGTTGTTTAGTGTAACCAGACTTTAACAAAAGCACCTGATATTTTATTGGGTTATGGTTCAGTCTTTGCTGCAGAAGCAATAGAAATGAAAGACACTTGAAGTCTTTGCTTGCCTTGGTGTCAGAGTTTTAGAAAGCTAAGTTCATTTTAGAAGGTTTAGCAAGAGATATGAAGTTAAAACTATAGTAACCTGTTAAGACAGTAACAGTAATCTGTTGGCTTTATACTGAGCCAGGTGTGAAACTCACTTAAGCTCACTGATTTACTCCTAAGGATGAAAGTTATTTGTATCTGCAACTACGTTTTTGCATAACATACTAATTTATTGCTTTCTTTTCAGGTTGTCTGAACGTACAATAAAACACTGGGAATCTTTTTATTTTTAGACAAATTGGAAGTATGCAGTGGCACCAGTACGATGGTGCAAATTCTAAATATCTCTGAAACAAATTTTTAAGCTTTATTATTGCTTACATTGATATAAAGCTTTATAAACCAGTATGTCAGCTAAATAAAAGTTAAATCTTAAAGAAATGGTAAGCAAACATTATTTTTTAATAGCAAAAAGGTATATGGATTTCCAGTAAGAATACTCATCTGTAAATCTGATAAATGTAAATTATTTTATCTGGAAGTTCTCTGTATTTTGAATTAGTATTTTGAGATGTTCATTCCCAGATATTTTTTTACTGCTTTTAGTTGCTGATGTGTGGTCAAAATGAGTGGATTAGGAGAAAACTCCTCGGATAGCTTGACTAATGAGTCAAGGAAGCGCAAGCCATTGCCCTGTGATACACCAGGTGTAAGGTAGGTTTATGTAGACCTTTCTTAGTTTTAAATGAGTTTTTTAAAATATTTTTCAAGTTTTCATTGCCATTTGGAGTTAGTTCTGTCTAAGGATTTTGTTCAGTTGAAAAATTCTCTCTTCTATTGTGAAGATAGGTAACTTTATGACTGTGTGTAGGTCTGCCAAAGCTGGTGAACTATGCTTTATAATTAGACTCTTGGGGAAATTTTAATAGAATGAACATATCATAGAATGGCTCATAGATCTCTAGTTTCAGTCCCCCTGCCATGGGCAGGGACACTTGCCATTAGATAAGGAATCACTGTTTGAAGTTGTGATTGCAAAGCAAAAAGAAGAAACATTCCTTGTTTTACAGAAATTTTAAAGGTATCATGTTGTATCTGGTAATTGATTTCACAGGCCCCATTTCGGGTGGTTGCCTTCAGCACAGAGTACTGTAAGAGGCTGAGCTCTTTTTTTGTTTGTTTGTACTTCCATTTCTTCAGACTAGTTCTTTGCAAGTTCATCTCAAATTTTGGCGTTCTTTGCAAGTTCATCTCAAATTCTGGCATTCTGTGCTATCTTTTGGCCACTCGCCTCACTCTGTCAGATATTGTTGTCTGAGGGACTCAGTTTTCTATTCCACTCAAACCTCATTGCTCTCCACCATGTTAAGTGTTCTGTGTTATCATTTCATGTTCTTATTCTCAGACAGTATTAACTTTTATTAAATTTGTCTTCAGTTACACGTTGTGTGTACTCGTATTTGTCCCTTTTATATATATCCCCACTGCCCCATGCCGTTTACCTGCATCGTGCAGCGGATTGTGTATGAGTTCCTTACATTCTTCTACCATATCCCAGTGTCTCTTTATGAGAGTCTTTTGTTCCAGTTTCTTTTTTCTTTTCTCCAGTGTCTGCCTGTCTATTCAGGAATTCTATTTTTCAGATTGTCACCCTTCATTAGCTTTCTTTATCTTTCTAGCTCCTGCTTTGTCTTGTATTTGCTTTCTTCAGTATTGGTCCATGCATTCTTCCCTAACTCTTTCACTTGGTTTCTTTTCAAAGAATATTTACTCTCTTTTGATTACCTTGGCGTGTCCATTCTTACCCCTTCCCTGAGTCCTTCTTTTCCTCCTCTGGCTACACTGTGTGTCTAACATTTCTCCCTGTGGGTTTAGGCTGTAGCGAGTGGAGTGTCTTTACTTAGCACATTAATCTGGGAAAGGGAATTTCAAAGAGAGACTTTATCTGGCAATGTTGGGTTGTTTGGGATTCTGCTTTTCCTGGATGTTGAGATGGCATTTTTGTCCTGATAGCTAGAAATTTCTGAGTTATCACCTTCTGTAGTTATCTCTTTACAAGCAAACTGAAGGGATTTTAATAGAATGTTAAAATTCTGTTTCATTTGTCTAAAAAATTTTAAGCAAATCTAAAGCAGCTTCTAGGATTAAAATATACTTTCTGCATGAGTGCTATAATTTTATAACAGGTAATTGCTCTTTTCATTTACTCTATCATCAAATTAAACAAAGGAGGGTTTTCTTGGTGGTGGGATGAGTAGCTTTCTTATATTCTCTTAAGATAAACTTGTGTTTAAAATACTTTTAAAAAGAGCAAACCAAATACAACCCCCAAACGAAGCCATAGTGTAAGAAAACACATGTGTTACACCTTTCATGATTCACGTTTGCTGAAAGTTTAATGGGTGGGTGAGACATGAAGTACATTAAAGTTCACAGAGTGAGCAGAGGTTTTGTTTAGGATGGTATGTAAATATATGAAACAATGTTTTTGATCCCTAGTCTGACCTGCAGTGGTGAGAAGCGTCGGCGTGAGCAGGAAAGCAAATACATTGAAGAACTGGCTGAGCTGATATCAGCTAATCTGAGTGACATTGACAATTTCAATGTCAAACCAGACAAATGTGCTATTTTAAAAGAAACCGTGAGACAGATTCGACAGATAAAAGACCAAGGTACAGCGTCCTGCCAAGTCGAAATAAATAATTTAATTTTCTTGTGATTCTTTTTTTGAAGCAGTTGTTACTTGGGAAATTAAGAAATTATTTTCACAATAGCATGTAACTGAGCAAGTCTTTGGATTTCGATTTGAACCAAACTTTTTAAATATGCATTAAATAATTTTCAGGTTAAAAGTCCACAAATATTTATCATCACTCTTTATTGGGAATCAGGTTTTAAAACTTTATATGGCCTTTTGTACTGGTTTCCTGGAAATACTAGAAAAGTTTAAGGTAGTGCACAGACAAGGTAAAAAATCCCAACAGATGGTACTGTACCATCTGCTTGTACAATATACCAAATACCCACTAATATGAAGAATACACGCTGTTGCCTTTCATCTCAAGAAAATTTATGCTGTTCTTATGGGGCAAGCCTCCAGTCAGAGACAGTGATTTTTATTACTATTGTTTCCTATTGAGTTTCGTTGTGCTGTTTACAACACGTTTCCTAAATGATAAGTGTTGGACTCCAGTATATTTAAAATACATCTAGGTTGAGATGAAAAAATTTCTTAGTGTGATTGACTGTTGTAGTGGTTTTGGTTTGGGCTTTTCCTGGTAACTGGGTCATAACTAAGGAAGTATTCCATCTCATTTCTTTACGTAAGCAAAGATATAAAGAGGGGGAGTCAGAAGTCAGGGGGCCATCCTTCTTCCAGCAGTGTTGGAGGGCAGAGGAGCTCCCTGCGGTCACTCTGCTGTGGGAGTGGGCCGTAGGTGTGTGTCTGCTGATCAGCCAGCCGGGCTGGGGGGAGCTGTCCTGAGATTCGGGAACGGCAGTTGTTTTGGTGAGAGGGAAGTGAAAACTTGTTTTCTTTCTCTTTTCTCCTCTGTATGTACATGTATATATATGTAAATATATATAAACTGTTTTAGTTCTACTGAAGTTCAGTTTTGTGGGGGTTTCCCCCCCCTTTCTCCCTTTTTTCCCCTGTGGCCAGGAGTGACCTTTGGGGCCTCTGTCCTGGGCCCTTTGGCTCTTGGCATTTGGTCAATTTCAACCGGTCACAACTGTTCAGTTAGAGTCAGGTCAACAAAGGAGAAAGTAACAATGCACCATATTTTGGTAATTTCTGTCAGCTAGGGTAAATGTAAGTGGTATAATACCTTTTTTTAATGACCAGCTGTATGAAACACCTGTATTTTAAAACGTAGAGTGAGGGGTATATGTTTTTTTTTAAAACACTACTCAACCCCCATTTCCACCCCCCAAAGACTGTAGTCTCCCAGGCATACATACGCCATTTAGGCAATAAAGTATTAAAAAGAATCAAGTATGCTACGGTATGTATTTTACCTGTCATGGTAAATTGCCTTATGAAGACATGTTAGAACAATTTTTAAACTTCATCTTCTGTTTTTAAGGTGGGTTTTTTTAGTGCCATCTAGTGTACTGTAATGCTTCATTATAGAGTTGAGTACGGGATAATCTTCCCATAGGTTGTTGTACTCCTCTTGTGGCCTGCTTAGCCAGTCAGCAAGTACCACAAAACAAAGCTTACTTTCTATTTGCTGAACTTCTGCTGTCTGACACAGATTCCCATTTCACCTTCCCCTGCAATCAATCAAGTTAGGATATTTTGATTATTAAAATATGGTTTCATTATATACACCCACACATATGTATACATAACACACACATCTATTAACATGAGCCAAAGCCTTTTTGTAGAACAATGGTGATGGCATCTGAGATGAGAAAAATGAAAGCACAAGAGAGATTGATATATATATACATAGATAGATATATAAAATGAGTGCTTAATGGCCATTGAAAGACTCAGCGGGTATTCATCAGACAGTATCTGAAAAACTAGAAGAAATACTGTTCACAAAACAAGTTCATCATATGACCTTCAACTGCCAAGTCAATTTATACAAGCAAAGAGTTTGGTATTATGTAGCCATGACGTTTTTTCTAGTCTTCAGCACCTAACAGTATAAGAGACCTCCTCTCTAATTTGTGCTTCTTTTTGTCTTTATTCACATGCTTCCTAGAATCTGGCTTTTAATATTAAAATGTGGTCTCCATGTGAAATGTTGCTTTACTGTAATGTAACTTTTGGGTTTCAGGAAAAGCAGTTTCAAATGATGATGATGTTCAGAAAGCTGATGTATCTTCTACGGGTCAAGGAGTTATTGACAAGGATTCATTGGGGCCTCTCTTATTACAGGCAAGTACAAATTAGGCCCTCATAAATCCCTGTGGAACTAAATACTTAAGGCAGGTGAAAATATTACAATAAAGCATGCAATCCTGTAGTAAGAAATAGTATGCCAGAACTGTACAGACTTGTATTTGAAAGGTCAGGAATAAAATCTGTAATGTTTTCTATGTATGAAATTTTCTATAGAAGGAAATAGAAGAATAGCCTTTGGCTTTTTCTTATATTCTTGTGCTTTACTTTCTCCAGCAGTCATTAGCAAATTACTACTGAATTATTACTGAGGCAGTCCTTGTTAATACAAGGAGTATTAGGGGATAGACATTAAATGGATGAGATTTTGGAAAGAGAGGTTTGTTATGTGTATTAGCATTTGTGTTACTAAATTATGAAGTATTTTAAATGAATGTTGCCATCAAGTAAAATAACCCAAGAATCATTGTAAAACAAAGGTACATAGCAGATACTTTTTCTTTATGCCTTAAAAACCAATCCTATATTTACACGTTCATTAAAAGGCACTTTTGAAACTCAGTTGTTTCACACAGATATTGAATTTTAATTTCGGTTAAGAAAATACAGTATTTTAATATATGGATAGACTCTCTTCTCTTACTTCATCACTTGCTGGTGGCAATGTCTTCATATTCATGACTTACTACTTCTACTGAATTTCTTCTTGGTTCAACTTGCTAGCTGTTGAAGTAACGTTACAAATTCATCTGAATCAAGAATGAAATAAGAAGGCTGGTTATCACTGAAAGAACTGAATGGAATAACAAATGAACAGATTAATTTTTAACATTGAAATCGTTCCTTAGTAGACAGACTTTTCCTCAGGGAATTTCAGCTCTAGCCTTAAAATAAATGAATGTATTGTAACTTGGCATTCCTCACCCACATAGTTTTTAAACTAATTTATGTTCAGAATGAGGCAGTGTGTCTTATATGTTGTCATGTTAATTTAGGCATTGGACGGTTTCCTGTTTGTTGTAAATCGAGATGGGAACATAGTATTTGTATCAGAAAATGTCACACAGTATCTGCAGTACAAACAAGAAGATTTGGTTAATACAAGTGTCTATGGCATCTTGCATGAAGAGGACCGGAAAGACTTTCTTAAAAACTTACCTAAATCTTCAGGTAATAAAAGTTGATTTACTACACTTACTAGGCTATTTGAAAACAATCAGAGAAGAGAAGACGACCTTGTAATGAATAACCTTTCAAAACAGATGACTTATGCAAAGAATATTTGACCACAAAAATATGTTAATCTTGATAAACATTACTGTGTTTTTACAACAGCATATCACCATAAATAAATGTGCTGGAAATTCACACTACACTTTAGCCTTTGCATCTTGTTTACCTATGTGTCCTAAAGCCACAAGGTTAGCTGAAGAAACTGCTTGTTTTTAAAATATGTGAGTGATTTTTCAGCTCTCCTTCAAGTGACTGAAAGTGTCACCTGAAAGAAAGAGTGTTTTTTACTTAGTTCTCAATACTACTATTTTATTCCAAGGTATATTGATGGTATATTGAAAAGACATCTTAAAATAGTCTTTGATCTCTGTAATCTAGGAACAGGGTATCTAAATTAAGAAGAATCAGTTTTGATTTTATCTGAAAATCTATATAAATTCTTACTGTGTTCTTTTAAGTGAATGGAGTTGCTTGGACCAATGAAACACCTAGACAGAAGAGTCATACATTCAACTGCCGGATGATGGTGAAAAGCTCTCATGATCTTTTGGAAGATGTAGGCAGCCACCAGGATGTGCATCAGAGATACGAAACTATGCAGTGCTTTGCTTTATCGCAGCCGAGAGCTATGATGGAAGAGGGGGAAGGTAGGAAACTGTGGAATTACTGTCTGTAGACGAAATTCCTGTGTAAAGCTCTTTTGTGTCTGGTATGTGTTACGAAATCTGTACTTTTGCAATCTATTTTTAAGAATGCAACGACTAATTCTTACTGTCTGCACTTTCATTTTAACAGCAAAAGGCACTTTCAGCTATTTTATTGGATGCTTTAATAGACTAAAAGAGGAGAGAAATGAAAGAATTAAAAAAAATGTTCTTTTTTAAATACAGATTTGCAATCCTGCATGATTTGTGTGGCGCGTCGTATTGTAGCTGCAGAAAGGATGTTTCCGACAAATCCAGAGAGCTTCATTACAAGACATGATCTTTCAGGTAGGAAGTGGGCCCAGGATGAAGGTATGAGGGCGTCTTCTTTGTTAATGTGCTCTTGTTTTAAATAAATGGAGTATGTAAATAAATTTTGCATCTGTAATGACTAGCAGAATTCATACTGAGAATTGCCAACCGTTTTTTGCAATATACCTTTTTTGGCAGTGGGATGTTATAAATGTGGGGTGTGCTATTGTTTGGTATCTTAGTCAAAAGCATTATTCGTATTTTAACTTGGCAGCATTTCAAATCGTTGGTATTGTGCTTTCCTTTACACATAAGAAATATTTTATATCATAACTGAAACAGAAGTTCTTCAGAATGTTTAAAGTGGTTTATGCAGTTTAAATTGAAGTAGCTGTGTAATCTAAATGGGGCTTTTTCAGGTGCCAGTTTGCCTTTAGGATGTTCATTTGTTGGATGTATTTTGTGTTAGTATTTTTGAAAATTTTACTTAGTGTGCCTCCCTTGAGTGCCTGTAACCAGAGACTAAAATTACTGTTTTCTGAAGTTCTGACATTGACCTGTATGTGATTAACTTCCTCTTATTCAGTTATATAAATCCCTTTGAAGATCAATGTTTTAACAATATTCTTATGTGGCAGATAATTGATAAATTTAAATTCTTCATGCTCAGAATTTGGTGATTAAAAGGGGGATATTAGAGTCTTACAAAATGTACCACATTTATACAAAAGGATTGGCACAGTCATAGAGAGTTTTAACCTGCGTATTTTCTTTCCTGTTAAGGCAAACTTGTCAACATCGATACAAACTCATTACGCTCTTCTATGAGACCTGGCTTTGAAGATATAATTCGTCGGTGTATTCAGAGGTTTTTATGCCATAATGACGGGCAGTCGTGGTCAAACAAACGCCACTATCATGAAGGTAAAAATCAGTTTACAATGTTTGGTTGTACTGCTTCTCCCAGTGGCTGCATTATTTTCAAAAATTGCTAAATTTTGCCTGTGTTCTTTGTTTTCATAGTTTTTGGTAATGTTGATTATGATGATTCATTTACAAGCTGAAGGAGGATGACCTTCGGGGAACTAGAAATTCTGATGCAAGTGATTTTGTTTTTTGAATGTGCTTGATTTGAAAATTTTCATGGGAGATATCAGATACATAGACTGGGGGCCTGAAGTAAACTTCAGTAAACTTTTTTACAGATGGATTCAGCAGTGACAGGGACAACTACATTTCTTTGTTAATATGCCATCCTCAATTATCATTAGCTTGTTATTTTTGCTTAATGTTAATTTGACTTTAATTTGCCCTTTCTTTTGTTAAAGAATCACTCTCTAAAAATAGTAACGGTTGTGTTGATGCCTTTTTCTTATTCAAGACACGAGGGTTCAAAATATTTTCAGGGTTCCAGTGTTGCATATTTTGTAATGCTAATTTGATAATCTTGATAGATAAGTAAAGCCACAGTCTTCAGTAAAAAAGATGATGTTTTCTAAATATTCTGACCTCTGGTCTTTTTGAAGGATTTACAGTGACATTCAAGTAGAGGGGATATTAACTAAAGAGAAACACCTACTGGCAAGAAGTGGAGATTCCATTCCATTGGAAGTATTTATTGGAACATAACTGATCAAATAAATCCTACATTAAAAAGAAATTTGGATCTCAGTTAAAAGCAGTACTTTCCACAATTTTTTGATTGAAACAGAACTTTTAAACTTAGAAATACTTCCCCAAGCAGGACCTATGGAAACCTGCAACCTAGATTTGAAAGTCTGTTAACAAATGCAGAATTTCGCAGGTTGTGTCTGGTGAGCACAAAATACTTCAGCATCAAAATAATCTTGTTTGCTTTTAGATTACTCCTACTAATTTAGGGGAAACTGTGGAATATTTCCTTTTCCTTAATATCTGGTTTGGGTCTGTCCGTTGATTGATTAATTGATTGATTGATTGATTATTTTTAAAGTTTCATGTTTTGGGGTTTTTTTTAATCTTCAGCAAATGAATGGTACGGTGTTAAAAATATGTTAGAATTCATATTAATAATTCTTGGGGTTTTAAATATGAACTATATTTGTATATTCCCTATACAGCTTACACACAAGGTCATGCTGAAACCCCGTTCTATCGGTTTTCTTTAGCGGATGGGACCATAGTGACAGCACAAACAAAGAGTAAATTGTTTCGAAATCCTGTAACTAATGACCGCCATGGATTTGTCTCTACCCACTTCCTTCAAAGGTGAAATCAGTACTATCTGTTTATAATTTAAGTGTCATAGCTTTTAAAAACATCTGACCTTGAGGATACCTGAAAAAAATAGCATACTGAAATATTTGATTAAAATTCAAATGGGGGGAATAACTTCTAAAACAGAGTTGCATAGCATACAAATAAATGTATGAACCTAACACAGTCCCAGCTTAACTATGTGGCAGAAGGACAGTCATAGTCAAAAGAGAGCGTTTTTTTTTCTCAATGCCTACATGTGGCCTCTATTATGTATTCATTATTTTTTGGGGATAACATACTGATGAAACAGTGAAAATAGAAATGCTCAGTCACATGCTTTTATCTTACTCCTTTTAATTGCAGACCCGTTAAAAAGACAACAAAACCCCTTCAGATGCATCATTCATGATTCAAAGTTAAATGTACCTTAAATAGCACTTCCTGTGACCCGGTCTTGTTGATTGCAAGAATAGTTGAAATGTCAGTCTGGAGGGAATCTGTCTGATGCTGACATTAGAGTGCCTCCAGATGCTGAAAAACTAGTACCTGAAGTTGTTTAGGGCATCATTAGTGTGCACAGTAGAATGGTGTCAGACGTTGCCTTGGGAAGGAAGTAATGACTAATGACTGTTGATTAAAGCCTTTTGAGGCAGTGATACTGTATGTACTTCTAACTCAAAGCACCTAAAGGACTAAGCATTTCTGTGATGAATAGGTGAGTGGCACAGCTTAGTTCTGCTTTTGAGGAAGCTTGAATTCTCACTGCTCTTTTTGAAAAAAGAATTTGGAAAATTATTTAGTAGTGTCTTTGTAGTGCTTGATTCCAGATAAGGCTTTAATTTGTTTTCTTGGGATTCCTGGGGATGTTGTTGAATTTACAGAGAACAAAATGGATATCGGCCGAATCCTAATTCTGTTGGGCAAAACGTCAGAACACCTGTGGCTGGAAACACAAATTCTGTTGGTGGTCTTATGAACATGTCACCTGGTCAAGGCATGCCAGTGCAGAACAGAAACTATGTTATGGGAGATCCCAATGCAGTGGGTCAGCTCAACAGCACTCGATATGGAGGCCCTGGGAGCATGGGGCCAGTGACCTCTGGACCTGGAATGCAATCCTCTGCTTATCAGAGTAACAGTTATGGATTAAATATAAGTAGCCCATCACATGGTAGTCCTGGTTTAACTTCCAACCAACAGAATCTAATGATATCTCCTAGGAATCGAGGGAGTCCAAAAATGAGTTCACATCAGTATTCGCCAGTTACAGGTATTTTATTTTTGCTATAGGCTGCTCTTTTTTAAGTAATCTTTTCTCACTTTTATCTGAATCCCATATTTCATCCTTTTTAACAGTTCTTTATCACCCTGTGCATGTTACTTAATTGTGGTATACCTGATTTCATGGTGAAAATGTATTTTAAAATTATTAACTCAATGTTATCCATGTTATACAGTCATATGTAATCCAAAAGAAAAGAAGATAGCGGCAATACTGTAATGTAATAAGTTTGATCTCTGTCATGTGATACAGGTATGCACTCACCAATGGGATCTGCCAGCAACACTAGCAACAGCACTTTCTCTAGCAGTTCTCTTAGTGCTCTGCAAGCCATTAGTGAGGGTGTTGGAAACTCCCTTTTATCAACACTTTCTTCACCAGGTCCAAAATTGGATAATTCCCCAAATGTTAACATAACTCAGCAAAGTAAAACAAGTAACCGGGACTCCAAAAGCCCTTCTGGTTTGTATTGTGAACAAAACCAGGTTGAAAGTTCCATCTGCCAGTCAAACAGCAGGGATCTCCTTAGTGAAAAAGATAGTAAAGAGGCAAATCTGGAGGCATCTGAAAGTCAGAGGGGACCATCTGAGAGCAAGGGGCATAAAAAACTTCTTCAGCTACTCACGTGCTCCTCAGATGAAAGAGGTCATTCTACAACATCTAACTCACCTTTAGACTCCAATTGTAAAGAATCTTCTACCAGCGTTACGAGTCCTTCAGGAGTTTCTTCATCAACATCTGCAGGGGTATCTTCCTCCTCAAACGTGCATGGGTCACTCCTGCAAGAGAAGCACAGGATTTTACATAAATTGTTGCAGAATGGTAATTCTCCAGCAGAAGTGGCCAAGATCACAGCTGAAGCTACTGGTAAAGACACGTATCATGATGCCAGTAACACGGCCTCCTGTGGAGAAGGCATTGTCAAACAGGAACAACTGAGCCCAAAGAAGAAGGAAAACAATGCTTTACTACGATATCTGTTAGATAAAGATGACGTTAAGGATCCACTTTCCAAAGACCTGAAGCCTAAAGTAGAAAGTGTGGATAATAAGATGGGACAGTGCACTAGTTCTGCGATTCCTACTTCTAGTCAAGAAAAAGAGATGAAAATAAAAATGGAGCCAGCAGAGGAGGTACAGTATAATGTAAAATGATGGCAGTGAGCTAACCATATTTTATTATTACAGTGAATGGCTAAATACAGGACACTTATTGTAGTATGCCCGTGTAAACATTTCTAAAAAAGTTCTGTGCAAATGATGTGAAACAATACACTGAGGTTTCATTGAAAATACAAATGCACAAAGAGAACTATAGGATATGTATCTAATCAAATCTGATGTACTCAAGTCCTGGAATAATGTTATCTTTAAGGAATGGTATGATTAAGGTAATATTAACAAATTATTCCTTAAAATTGGACCTTTGGCATTTCTGCCTTACTCTGTTAAATGGAGCTGTAACTGCCTGTGTAATTAGTTGGCAATACAGTAGCAAAAGGTAAAATGTGTTTTTGTTTTGAAAATGTAAACAGTACTCAAAACTATGTATTACTTAAAATAGCTATGGTTTGGTTTAATTTATTCATTGCTTTTAGTGCTCCTTTTTTTCTTCTTAAGTGAGGGAATATGTTGCTCCAAATACTTACATATATAAGCAGCATTCAAATAAATATATGCATATGTATTTTTTCAGTGTTTCTAGAGTTGGAATTCCAAGAAAAGTCATGATACAGAAAACTATAGCACCATCGAACAACTATTCTGAAACCAGCAGTACACTTAGGGACTGTTAGGGACAGATGTTCTTAAAACTATAATCTGTGTATAATGGTTTTGTATTTAATTCCTAAGTCAGATTTGGAACTGCTTCAAATTAAGCAGTACTGGTCAGTGTAGCAGAGTTTACTGAAAACATCTTAGAACTTGAATTTCCCAAGTAGTAACTATGTAGATAAAAAAATCATACACAATTTTTATATAAGCTAATGGCTGACTATAAATTAAACACCTTGTAACATTTTTTTGAATAACATTTTTGTAAAAGTCACTAACAACTGTGTAATAGTACCCAACATGTAGTTTCAGTACTTGCTCCTGAGTATTCAGAGAGGCTTTTTTGGTAAAGATGTGAATCCACTATATATGAATTCTTTTTCTATGAAAACTGTATCTGATTTAAAGACAAATTTTTGTAGAAGGTTAGGGCTCTAACTGACTAGAAAAAACTTGTAGGTAATTTCCATATTTTGTAGTGTTTACCAGTAATCAAATTAGGCTTTTTGAATATGACAGATACGTTATTTACCACTGAATGGTACACATTCTTGATGCTGTTCACCATCATTTGTGTTTTTTATCTTAGTAGTTTGTGATGACTGAAATGTTTATATTCAGAGGTGCTTCTCATATTAGTTATGTGTACCTCCAATTTCTCCTAATTCTCAAAATTAGCCAAGCAAAATACTCTAGAAAAAAAAAAGTAGGTAAATGGTATCCAAAGTTCTCTGAAAATAGAGAACTAGCTCAAGATAATGTCAGTGAATTAAAACATTTGTCTCCCAGTTACATTTTTTAAGATTGGTGATGAGCTAAATAAAAACTGAAGGATAGCCACATAAGAGTAAATAACCTTGGTATTTTACTGCATCCTTTTCAGATGAATGAAGACTTGGATAATTTGGATGCAATTCTAGGTGATCTGACTAGTTCGGAGTTTTACAATAACGCTATGTCTGCAAATGGAAATAACCTTGGAACAAAGCAAGCATTATTTCAGGGAAATGCCTTATTGGGTAAGGAATTTTAATATCACTTTGGTTTTAAAGTTAGGGTTTACTTCTTACTTGATGTAAACATAATGCATCCTCAAATCCTTAGAGAACACATTCTTCATCTCCTGTGTCTTCAAGGACAAATGTAAAATGGCTAATTATGCTTTCACGGGCTATGTTGTACACTATTAGCTGACTTGACAGCACTTTTCTACCGTATACACAATAAATAACATTCAGTTCATTTTTTTGTGGTTTTTCCTGGGTTTGTCTGATGTAGATTTCTCAGAGACGAGTCGTCAGGAACAATGTTTTCTGAGTTGTAAATTAAAATTGAGAATTTTTGTCCCTTATAGATGTCTAGAGATATAATACGGGATTGGTGACAAGCTTTTAATTTATCTCTTATTCTATATGAAAACGTCTTGTGGCCTCTAAATTCTAATCGGTACCCCTCCTTGACATTGAAAGGAATGCCCTTCCCTAGTAGGCAGCTAAGTAGGAGGGTAGGATGACCTTGCTATAGAGCAGCATCATTGCAGTTGTTGCTTGCTTTTATCACAGTGGTCATCTCTTGATTATATAGGGCAGTGGAGTGCTGAGGTAACCAAAGGAAGTGAAACATGGATAATGAAAAATAGAAAAACAAGAACACACAAGGCCACTGACACTATTGGCTGTGGAGCACAGTGGTTTGTGGGTTAATTGGCCGTGTAGTACACTGTGCTCAGAACACGCTGCGTCTGGATTTAAGCCGTTCCAACCAGAACCATTTGTTCCTATCTCCATGTCAGTTATCCAGAGTCTGGGCAGTCCACTCATATATATCAGGGAATCTGTAAATACTAGTGGGTTTCAAAATTTTAAAAACGTGGTTCATTACGGAACTTAAAGTGATTTTTTTTTTTTTGTCTAGGGCCAAAGGGAACTGTGTTCAGTTTTTCCTGTAGAAGATCCTAACTATGTATTCAAAACTAGATTTTTGTAGTGAGAGCATAAGCAAAATAACTATTCCTGGTTTGCTTATGGTCAAATATATGCGCTCATAAATAGATCAGATGAATATACTTAAGTTATTAATGTCACTTTCTATTTAAAATGTACAGTTGCATGTATCTTTTAATTCTTTAACAGGTGTGAAGAGTTCCCAGTCTATTACTCGCCCACCTTTTAACAGGGCCATATCTTTAGACAGTCCTGTGAGCTCAAGTCCTTCAGTGAGGAATGTCAATGCATTCTCCATGTTCCAAAAGCAAAACTTGATGGGTGAAAGTCCAAGAATGATTGAAAACCAAGAAAATTTTGGAGCAAATCTGGGTTTGTTGACTGTGTACAAATAGATCTTGTTGTAAAGAAAAAAACTGTTATGTAAAAAAGGTTGCAAGATCATAATATGAATTTTGGTTAGGAGAAATCTTAACATCAAAGAATGTTAATTTTACCATCAGTATATTAATAACTTAATTATTATGCTAGCTAAAATTATAAGAAAATAACTGTTTGCTACCTGTGTATCATTAACTTTGCTTTTGTTAAGTAGTTAAATTATTTTTTACTATTTTGAGTCCTTATGTTTTTGCTATATAGAAGCAAGTACAGGTCACAATGGTAGTCAGTCACATATTTATATTTGAATATATTTTGACTCATATAGTTCTTTGATTACTTAAAACTTGGCATGATAAGCTTTAGATGCTTTTGTAGGAGTTCAGTGAATTGCTCTGTCATTGGCAAGTACAGTTGTTGCTGAAATAATAATCCTAAACCCAAAATACTTAATGCAGTCTAGATGACAAATTACTGCATTTTCTGCTCTTCACTATAGCAAGTGCTCCCAACAGAAATGTGGCGATGAATCAGCATCAGTCGGGAGACTGGGGTTTGCCAAACTCCAAGGTGAACAGACTGGAACCTCCAAGTTCTGCGGCGATGTTGAGAGCAGGAGCCGAGTTTAGTGCAGCCCTTGCCAGGCCTGCTGCAGGCAGCTCTGTGTCTGGCCTGCCCGTTCGCTCCAACAGCTTACCTGGGAGCAGGCCAGTGCTGCACCAGCCAATGATTCACATGAGTAAGTTCTTTACTTTGGATTGGCCTGCTTAGCACTGTTAGTAAGCATTCATCGTAAGAATCTTTTCAGTTTTGGTAGAATGCTAGATTTTCATCAAAAGGCTTTTTAAGGTAAAGACTGTTGTTGTTCCCTGACTATGACATTCAGTGACTTTTTTTGGTATTTTTGTTTTCTTCTGGTGTTGTCTGTGTTTCATACATGGATAATTCCTTCTGAGTCTCCAGATTCTGGGGGAATGATGTCTGTGTATTTGTTCGGTGCAGTACTTCTCTGCTAAATTCCAGGAACTAAATCACATCTCTGATTCTGTATGTGAAGATACTAGTGTTCTGATTAACTGAATTCATCATACTTGACATAGATGCTGTTTTTGCTGTTAACTTCTTGGTAATAAGTGTTTTTTTAAATTTTTTTTTCTCAAGCATTTCAAAATTCTTCTCACATGGAGTAGCCAAATTTCATGTAAAACCATATTGCAAATACAGTTGCTCTTCAAAGTATTCAAGTTTGCATGAGAGAAAATAAGCTGCATGTCTAAAATATCAACAGAGTCTTGAACTCTGTGGGGTTTTTTTGTTCTGTATCTCTAGCAAAGATTTAGTCTAGGGCTGAAATTGTCCAGTCTACTGTGCCAATACTGATATGCCCCCAAACAGCCAAAATAGCGTTCCTTTCTTTCAGTTACTATCATGAAAGGCTACCAGGACTGTTACCAGTTCTCTTAAACACTTGCTGTTTAAATGCAACATGTGGATATAAGGTTAAATAGGGAAGAAATTTGTGCAGTCAGAATTCTTCAGCTCACTTTCCTAGAAATCATTATTGCTAGGTGATTCCTGCAGATATTGGGAAATGATGGGTTGACGTAAACTCTCCTATTTACATACGTACATTACGTACTTTCTGTTTCTTTTGATTTTCCCTTTGTATTGGAATTTAAGATGCTAAATATTGATGTCACTATGATAATGTATATTGGCTGGTACCCAGATGTCACTGGACAGAATTTTTTGTCTTTTTTCATGCTATGTGCTGTGTCTGTCAGACTCCTATTTTAGAAGCTAAAGGATTAGAAACAGGAATTCTGCTCTGACAGGATAGCAGCTTTAGATCACTGTCTCTCATATTCAAATCCATGGTCTGTATTATGTCTGAAATTATCTTGAGTGTGAGTTTATACAGTGTAAAATATGCTAATGGAAAGCTTGTGAAGCTTGACAATCTGCATGATCATCCACAGTGCTTTATGTGGACACTAGGAGAGCAAAATCATGCCTTTGCCTTTAAAAAACACACAAATGTTTTACCTTGCAGGGCCAAATGAGATAAACGTTGGCATGGGAGGGAATCCATATGGACAGCCTGGACCTTCTAACCAGCCTGGATTGTGGCCTGACAATGTGCTGTCCATGGAGCAAATGTCACGGGGTTCACAAAACAGGTAGAATTGGGGAAGGTTTTAAGATAATTTTAAGTACAATTGATCACTGTTTGTCAGAAGTTTTTAAGACTTGGAAAAAAATCTGTGTAGCAAACACAGTGGAGATAACAGACTGGAATCAGAATCTCTTTCCATTTCTGCTGCTGATACGAAACTCGGTATCTTTTAATCCAGCTCCACAAAAGGCATTGTTATTAAAATCAATCAGTCCTTGAGTTGGGAAGCATGAGGAAAAGAGATGGGAAAATCTGAAATTATATCTCTGTGGCACATGGCAGAAGCGAGGAGAAAACAGAATTTATGTGTGTTCGAGGGTACGTGGAAGGTGACCGGACATTTTAGGCCCTAAATTTGGGACTTTGGGTGGTTATGGTATTTAAATCATCTCCAGGTCAATATATTATATAAAAACTGTGATTTTGGTTGTAATGCTTGTAATGAATGTCTTCACTGAAAGGGTGGTCAGGCATTGGAAGGGGCTGCCCAGGGAGGTGGTGGGGTCCGCATCCCTGGAGGTGTCCAAGGAGTGACTGGACATGGCACTCGGTGCTCTGGTCTAGTTGACAAGATGGTGATCGGTCACAGGTTGGGCTCAGTGATCTTGGAGGTCTTTTCCAATCTTAATGATTCTATGATTTTAATGTTTTTATATTTATAGACAGCTAGTTAGAAACTCTTTGGATGACCTCTTATGTTCAGCACCAAATATGGAAGGCCAGAATGATGAAAGGGCACTTTTGGATCAGCTGCACACATTGCTGAGTAATACGGATGTCACAGGTCTGGAAGAAATTGACAGAGCGTTAGGAATTCCTGATCTTGTAAGCCAAGTAAGTAAACAGAGATTTGGGCTGGGTTTTTTTTTCCAAACTCCTATGTTCTTATGTTACTTGAAAAGAAAGTGAAGAGGGCTTCCTCTTCACTCACTCCATCTTCCTTGTTTCATCTTCATTTTCCTACATCTTGCCTTTGGAAACCTCTGTACTGAGCAGTGATTTGCTTTGGAAAAGCTCAGTATGTATTAATTTCTTGTGCATTACAAGGAACATAAAATGGCATATTCATATAGAGGGTTATTTTATCATGCTTTGGTGCATAGAGGTGTTCTTTTGGGTGTAATTCATTATAATTCTATAAGCTGGGAATTGTGTTGGATTTTTTTAGTAACCTGTTGTCCACTGAGCTTATGTTTTGAAATATTTGACTGGCAGTGATGTGTATGCTTTAATCTACTTGAGTTCCAGCTTGAATTTGCATGGCTAGCAAGTAGGAAAAAGAAATTACAAATTATTTGGAACTTGCTAACACACACAAAATCACACTATTATTTGTACAAATAGCATTTAAAAGTGTGGAAGGGCTTGAATAGTGACACTGGTCTCCCTGTGTGCACAGTGTGCAGCAGAGCTGGTGTAAAAGAAATATGATTAATTATCACTTTTACTGTTTCATCAATTTGGAGACAAAGTTCACAGTAGCTGTCCATGCCATGTTCTACCCAATGAACTACTGGTTGTTGTATTATGCTCTGTTAGTTCTACTGTTTCTTTAGGATTTCCTACTGAAAGAATATACTTCTAGTGAAAGCACTTTTGTATCTGTTGAAGGGACAAGCTTTGGAACCCAAACAAGATTCATTTCAAGGTCAGGAATCTTCAATTATGATTGATCCGAAGTCTTCGTTATATGGTCAGCCGTATCAAGGGCAAGGAGCAACAATGCCAGGAGGCTTTAGTAACATGCAGGGACAACAGTCTTTTAATTCAGTGATGAATCAGATGAGCCAACCAAGCAATTTTCCACTGCAAAGTATGCATCCCAGGGCCAGTGCAATGAGACCTCGGACCAACACACCAAAGCAGCTCCGCATGCAGCTCCAGCAGAGGCTCCAGGGCCAGCAGGTAAATTTTTGCTCCCACATTTACATTTCCTTTGTGTTTCAGAATGGACTCGGTTGCACGTGCAATTGTGTTGCTTCACAGATAAGACAATGGACATTACAACAGATGATTGAGAGGACAGATCTTTCATTTTTGACAGCGCTTCTCACCAAGTGCCTGAAGGCTGTAGGAGTGAAAGAACCTTTATTAGGATAATAACCCAAGCTACAGATTGGATTGGTTCCTGGAGCACACAACACTATTGTGACTTAAAACAGTGCTCTTGAACGATGTAGCTCTTGGATGATCTCTTTGTCCATGTTCCTTTAGGTATTTTCTTTTGGATGAAAGGTGAGAAAATAGGTAAAGCCACATAGATGCTAACATTACCTTGAAAGCACTGCATAAAGAACTAGTGCATGATTTCAGCATTGAATTCCCCATGTGAAAATGAAGGCCTGGTACCAAATACAGTGTACAAATAAAACTTGGAAAACTGCGCTACTGCTGTGTGATGTAGAATGGTGATGTTTAACCTGTGTTCTCTCCTGTCTTCTATGACACTAATTCAGTTTGTGTGGCTTTGGGCTTATGTGAGGGAGAGGGAAGGAAACAGAATGTTATTGTTTTAAGCAAAGATGGTGGTTACACCCTTTTGCCCAAAACATGACTTGGAACAGATAGTCTGCTCTTTATTCTTAGAGTCTTGTCTCCTCTTTTATTCTTAAGAGTCTTAATTACAGGGGAGATAAAAAAACAAAGCCAGTTAGTTAGTACTGCACTGTTTGGAGAGTTTTTCTTCTTGTGTGTGTTTGAGCTGCTTAATTGGTTCTTCAGGTTTATCAGACAAGGCAAAAATTAACCATTGCACTTATGGATTCAAGAAGTCTGTAAATAATTTTTTTTTGCAGGAGTTGCCATTACTTTGTTGAGATACTGTTATTTTCAGGCTAACAGTGCTAAAATGTCTTTTTAAACTTTGATTCAAGTTTATGAATCAGACCCGTCAAACGCTTGAAATGAAAATGGAAAGTCCAGTCAGTGGAAATACGTCAGCGATGAGACCAGTTATGCAGCCACAGGTGGGATCACAGGTAAGTAATTATTACATTGTTTAGAATTTTGACCTTTCATGATTCCACAGCATTCCTCTTTGGTTTTGTCCCCTTGCACAATTTAAAAAAAAGGTGGTTTTTATCTCCCTTATTCCTGAGATCGCAGAAAGATTTGTTCATTAGGTCCTGTTATCAATTCAGTGTGCCAAGTTTTTCCATGTAGAATATATTTTAATCGACTGTTTAATATGTTTAGCACTAATGACAATTTGATGAAAACCTTTGTCTAATATTTTGATGATTTTTTTGTACTAGCTGTGAGTTTTTCTTAACTTCCTGTTCTGATAATGGATATGCTATATGCTGGGTCTTAGAAAGAGTGTAGGTGGTTTCATTGACATGATTTCATTTGTAAAAACATTTTCTAATATGATTTTTCTTTTCTTTGGGGGATAGCAGCAAGGTTTTCTTAATGCTCAAATGGTGGCTCAACGTAACAGGGAACTAATAAGTCACCATTTTAGACAACAGAGGATGGCAATGATGATGCAGCAACAACAGCAACCTCAGGCCTTCAGTCCACCACCAAATGTGACTACCACAGGAAGCATGGATAGTGCTTTGACAGGCCCTCCAATGGCTCAAGTTCCTCCACAGCAATTCCCCTATCCACCTAATTATGGTACTAGTACTAACATTTTTTCTTTCATCTGTCTGGTTTTCTTTTCCCTTTCTCTTATTAATCCAAACTACCTAAATACCAATTGTTCTGAAAAATGGAATATACTGCTACAAAAAAGGATTGCTTTTCCCCTTCCAATCACTGCAAGAAGATAAACTAAAAGTACAAGGTGATAATAACTGAAGTATATTGTATCCCCTTTATTTTAAGGAATAAGCCAACAACCTGATCCTGCATTTAGTAGAGTATCAAGCCCTCCCAACCCAATGGTATCATCAAGAATTGGACCCTCCCAGAATCCTGTGATGCAGCATCCTCAGTCAGCAACCGTGTACCAGTCCTCAGAGATGAAGGGCTGGCCATCGGGAAGCATGGCCAGGAACAGGTGAACTTCACAGTTACAACTTGTTTCTCAAAAAGTGTCTTTCATTTTGTTGAAAGTAGAAACTATGGTAAATTGCTTGTAGTAGGAAAAGGATTTAGATGAGGAAAAAATAACTATCTGTCTAGTGTCTGTATTGTTCTTGATCCTGCTCTGGTTTAGGAAATAGAATGACTAAGTGCATTTTATGCTTAGCTGCACTGATTCCTGTTGCACCTCTGCAGTCTTTGTAACAGGAGCAACAATCAGTCTTTAAATATTGAAAAAATAACTTGGGGGGAAATACAAAAGTTCAGAATAGTATTAGTGGACGATACAGCCCTAACAAGAGCCTTCGAAAAGGTTACACTAGGCATACAGATACTTCTGTGTGTTTCTAAAAATGCAGAATTCCTTTTGGGAAGGAAATTTCTGTTTCCACATGAAACATATTGAAACAGATATAGAGGCAAGTAAAAGTGGAAACAGTTTTATCTTTCATGTGTTGACAGCTGGTGCAGGGAAGGCAATGTATCAATGTGTAAGCTTCTCAGAAGGTAATGTTACTTTTGTTCTTCAGTTCTTTTCCCCAGCAGCAGTTTAGCCATCAAGGCAATCCAGCAGCATACAGTGTGGTGCACATGAATGGCAGCAGTGGCCATATTGGACAGATGAGTATTAATACCCTGCCTATGCCAGGAATGCCTATGGGTCCAGACCAGGTAAGTTATACATAAAGACTGACAAAAAGGTCTGTTGACTCTTTCCACTGAGTATAGCCTGCTTCCATCCATTCCTCTTGCACAGGCCTGCTCTGTTATCCTGTTCGTATTTATATCTGTGGACCTGTCAATTTTATGTCCAAAGAGGTACCTTATTGTTGATGATTCTCAATCAAATCTAAGAATCTAATGAACCTAAGCTGTATGCTTTGACTAGGTGCTGACTTTTTAGTATCATAGGTAGGATCTAAGGCTTAAACTGCAAAAAGGATGATGAAATACATCAACCTGGAGAAACCCTAGAAAGCAACTCATGGACATTGTGAAAAGCATCTTCAGCAGATGCTGAAAATTATATGTAACAGCTGTTATGAGTCAGACTAAGAATCCTGATCGTGGGGTATCCTTCTGGCAGATGCTGCTGCTGCTGCTTACCTGAAAACAGCTTGTGTATGCATAGCCACGAACTATGTAAAATGTCTGTCTTTCATTTAGGGAGAAAACATGCTAATAATAGGCACTAAAAGAAAGATTAATTATAAAACATACTTCTCCTGTGCTCTTTCCACAAAATACCAAGGGATGAGCAACATAATATTGACATAAGCTAAATCAAGTAAAACACAGCTTATGAAATTTTGTCCTATTATTAGGAAAATAATCTGAGGACTTCTGGGTGGTTTGGAGGCTTCTGAGGTTTTGGAGGACTTTGATACAACAAATGTCATTTATAAAGAGGGGAAAATGAAGGTTAGATGTCAGATTTTCCAAAACAACATGAAGACACCCAAAGAGTGTGTTTAGGAAAGTCTGTGACAGCATTTCTCTTTTAGAAATTTATTTTCAAAGAAGTGGAGCACTAAAAAGCTATTCTTCTGCTTACAGACACTGATTATCAGTAGTTTCCTCTTCCAAATGTGGAACCAGCATGTGGACTATTTTTATCAGCAAAAGTGTTTTTTCTCTGATGATTATTTCTTTTCTTTGACAGAAGTACTGCTGACACCAGAACCACCTCTTCAGCCAAGAATGGCTGTATTACTGATGCACTAGTGTTGGAAAGGAAAGTCACACACTCTTCACGGCAGCTCAGACTGGGCTTACAGAAACCAATGCTACATTAATCACCACGATGTCCTAAGTTACTTCATTCAGAGGAAAAAATAAGCCAAAAACCCCCTACCCAACAGAAATACATTTTAGTAGAAGCAGTCTCTGTATTACTGTATATTGTGGAGTACAAAAAAGTTTGTTGATATTTTTGCCGCTCTTCCTCTAGAAATGTGAATTGGTAATGGCATTTTAGTAGATTTGATGGGTAGGCTCCTGGTGTACCTTACCTGTTTACTGTAGCTATCCAAAGCCCTTTAACTACAGGCAGACAAAGTGCCTGGAGAAGTCACAGTGGTAAGAATTTTGGATTTCTCTAGTAACAGTATCTGACAGAGAATGTAGTCTTAGCCTTGACTCTTTAATTCCTGACTATAAATGCTGCTCTTAGTCTCTTACCTGCAAGAGTCAGGGATTTCCCCAAGCAAAGTAGCAGTGCAAAATAAATTGGCACATACTAGTCCAAAATCCTGTTCACTGAAGCCAAGGGTTAAAAAGAAAGGATAAACAATTTAAATTATTTAAACACAATTGTGACTAATATTTACATATTACTGTGCAGCTGAGTGCACTTTATAGAAAACTATATATGAAGGTAGGGTGTACTCATGTTCCTTCTCGAACACAGTCTCTTAAGAGTTATTTGGAAAGACTGCATAATGTTTTCTGTGTACGGAAATTAGAGCAATAAATAATCCTTCATCTTTTTTTGAAAATGACTTCAGAAAAGGCAAGGCACTGCAGTCAGAATCAGAATTTTGTGGTCTTTTTGTGAATAAATTTTGTAAATATGATCTTTAATATAATGTATTATATATATATGACTTTTGTAGGTCACTAACTCGTTTTTGCAGAGTTTGTGAAGCTAAATATTTAACTAAATCGATTTCTGTAAACTCAGCGTAGTTGAGGTCCAAATAGAATTTTTCTTTAAATTTAATGACTTTGAAGCTGGGTGACTTTGGCCCCCATATTTCTCTTTTTTGATCTTCAACACTTCATTTATTTTTACATCTCCAACACATAGCTTTCTATAAAAAAGACTGGTTGTTAAATGCTTTCTGCACCTGTGAGCACTTTTGTTACATTTCTTTTTATATAAGGCAATTTGAGACAAAGGCTCTGCATTGAAAGATATTACGACTTGTCAGGACAGTCATGGCTTTCTGTAATAGATCATCTTTTCAGTAGGTGAATCTGGATTGTGTCTTTTTTGGTCAATTTTAATGAACTCTAAATATTCTTTGGAAATGCTTTGCAAAATATTTGTTGTTACATGGCATCCAGAAATCGTTAAGGATATGAAGCCACACTTTAACCAAATGTCTGCACCTCACTGGATTGTTCTAGTAGTAAGGTATGTGTTTTCTAAGCAGGTTTCTCGGATAGTATTTAAGTAAGTCTCGTTACATATTATTTGCTGACAGCGGGTTTCCCTCCCCGCCCCGTCCCTGCATTCTGGGGCCTTGAAATGAAAGATCCCTTTGCAGTTTTTGCAGTTACAAGTCAAACCTCTAAACTTTCAGAAGTGATGACACAGAAATGTTTAAGATGTGTGGTGCTTCTGTTCTCTTGTTCATTGTGTAATGAAAAACTGATTTCTCCCAAGTGAGCAAAAAACAAAGACACCCTCATCTGTGTTCTTTATTGATTGTTATTGGTACGTTAGCAAGAGGTGGTTTTCTTGTTCAGAATATTCAGTGATCTTCAGTTTTAATAGAAATAACTCTCAACAGAAATAGTCTCAAAACATTCATCCTTAGCACCTAGCCAGTTGTGTTCCAAAGAGAATGTAGAGTCAATCAATCTACTTCATGCAACTCTCTCTCTACCATTAGGACTGAATATATAAGGTTAGGTGACAGCATTTATTTAAAATCTTCCATCCAATTCATGTGTATTTTTTAATGCAAAACTTTCAAAAAGCCTAAGGAACTTTTCTATTTTTTTTTTACCATTTTTTTGAACATATCTATTTGTTAAGTGCTGCCTATTGAAGCTGAAAGGCAACAATCCCATGCTTTTTATATCAAATCAGAGTAGAACAATCTTTACATTTTGTAGTTGCTCATTATATTGATGGAAACTACAAACCTTGGTTGCTTTCATTAGGTGAGCTCTTAATCAACTATCTACCACTTTATACATTGTGCCCTGCAATTCTTTTTTAAAGTGAGTGATTCTATTTACACATCTATGTATAACTGGTACCTGACTGATGTTTTAAGGTTCATCATGTTCTCATCTGTGTTAGAATGATGGAGCTTCCCATACCTTTTTTTTTTCTGAATTCCAAGATTTTTTTAGTTTAAACTTGATTAAGGGGGGGCATTTTTAAAATGCATTGATGACATCCTTTTTGGCAGTGCTAATTCTACACAGTACATCTAGTTTAAAATCTGCTGCCATTTAGTTTTCACCGTCAGTTTTGCTTTGGTTCTATAGCAACAGATTTTTCTGAATGCGTTTAAAAAACAACCTGGATAACATTAGAGATCAGTTAGCTAGTACACCCACATCTGATCACTGCTGCATAAATTAATGTTTTATTACATCTCTTTTGATCACAGAAACCATGTGTTTATTAAACTCATATGTAGTATTTTTTCCTTGGCCTAAAATACTGCTTTCAAAAGTAGAAAATCCAGACCACCCTTCAGTCACAAGACAGAACTTATGGGAATGTTGCACCAATTAGCACACAACTTTTATTTTAGAATTTATGTGCATACTACCAGATGACAGAATGATACAGCAAGTATGAAACCATGTAATTCTGAGAGCAATATTTAAAAAAATTCTCAGGAGAAGGCATACAGTATTGAGAACTGCATTTAAGTTTAGTTTACATTATACATATTGCTTGAAATATCTCTACCTTTGTTTTGCAGAACAGAAAAATCATGGGGACTGATTTATAAAAGAGTTGGTTGTAAGGTATTACTGCCCTTCTGGCTTTTGTGTTTGGATGTTAATAATAATGTAAATAAAGGTTTCTATTTCAAATCAGAACTTGTTTGACACATTGTGTTAGCTGTCTCATACTTTAAGGTACACGACTGTACTGCAAAAGTCAGAGAAAATTCAGTGCTAACACTGAGGAAAACTGTACAGAGAATGATTTATGTTCTTTTCTAGTTGGCTGTAAAAGGTGAGGGAGTAACAACTGAGAGCTTTCACTTATGAGACCCATTTTGCATTGATACGGACTGGAACGTATTGTCTTTTTCAACTTAAACAGCAGTTTGTAGGAGAGCTGGAAGGAAAAGAGGTGGCAGCTTTCCCCAACACGGCAACAACGTCCCTTTGAAACAGCAGCTCCTTCTCGTGTCACATACAAGCCCCACAGCTCAGGATTTTGTGTAAAGGGCCAAAGTACCTTTTCCACCTCCTGACGGACACACAGCAGGCGCAGTAACCCTGGCCCTGCAGGATTTTAACTGTCACACCCGCAGCTTGCCAGGGGTTACAGGCTGAACACACATAAAAAGGCAAGTGCAAATTTTTTTAATCTCAGATTCTTTCTGTAAATGCACTGGGAATAGCAGGTAGCTAAAATTTTTCTCTGGTAAGCAGCAAGAATGTGTTTAATTTTTTATTTATTTGTACTGATCCAGGGCTCATTGTGTAGTAGTTGCTTCTGAGAATGCATGATCTCTGTAACGAGTTACAAAGAAAAATCTATCGCTAGATTAAGGCAATCATATTTTACTTCCATAATTAAAAAAAGCTTGCAAGAAAATTTTGGCAAGTGTATTTGATTTACCACGATACAAATACTCAAGCCCAGTCTTGCTACACTGTGTAGCACATTAACAAAGACTTCACTTCTGCTTTTTTTCCCCCTTTGTTTCTAAATCCAAGTATATTTTTTGAGTATGGGGGTGTGGTATCAGGTATCAGAGATCTATATGCCTGGATGTAATTCCACTTGATTTTCCTAATGTGCAAAACCAGGAAGGGTTTCAAAATAATTTCTATGCTGTATTTTTACACTGCAATTCTAAAAGAGCAAGTTAAGTTTCTGTTTTAAAAAAAAGTACCTCTTTGTTAGGAGTGAAGGCCACAGTCGGTCAAGTCTGTCCCATGAGCGCCCTTGGGCATGTGCCTTTAAAACAGGTAGCAGAGTCACATAAATTATAAATACAAATCTCACCACTACTGCCTGTGCTGCAATGGCCAGTACTGCAATGTATTTAATGATGTCCGTATGAAAATACTCAAATAATTCTGTACACTGTGCTTCCTTAGTAAAATGAGACGGGTTTTTTCCTTTAAAAGCCTTTAAGTAGTCACTGTCATTCTACTTTTTTGTAGACTAAACTATAACTAGATTATTCTTTATTGATGACAAGTATTGAATTTCTTGGAGCTGCCTTTTTTAAAAGATAAATGTACAAGTTACACTGCTGAGCAAACACTTTCTCAAAAGAATTGTTTTGGTTTTGAACATTACATTACTACATCAAAAAGCTTCATACAAATCTGATTTTGTTAAAATTTATGATGTACATTTACTGAAATTTTTCAGTACTTTTAAAAATGGATGAATTCTGACATGTACTAAGCAACAGTAAGTAACGTGAAAAATGGGAGTGTGGGCATTACACTCTTTTTATTAACAAAATTCTTTACAACCTGAAGGAATTGATTTTCAAACAATATATTGATCAGTATTTTACATAATCCCTCCAAGAATTTGGTATCCTGTCAAGACTTTCTCTAATCTTCATAGAGGTGGCAGTAGGATGGACAAATAGATGTGGAACTAAAATGTATCCTCAGAGGAAAATGGAGAAATTTCATGGTTTTGAGAACACTCAGTGCTGCTCACTTCAGTTCCTGAATCTCTTCAAAGTTCTACTCAACCACTGCCTTTAGCCCAGTGAGAGGCAAAAGCATCCATGTTTTCTAAATCTTGCTTCAGAGTTATACTTGGCTTTGAAGTTTTTCTCATGACAACTGAAGACGCAGCTGAACTCGAAATTCAGCTGTCTGTGTAAACGCTGTTGCTGGAATGGCTCTCTTTGGGATGTGGCTGTTTCCTCTTCTGTCAATTCCTGTCTCAGCCTTGCTTGTGTCTTGAAGTAAAATTCCTTGTGAAGCAGGTGAGGTATAATCCAAAGCAAAAAGCAGGTACAATAGTGGATTTCAGAGACCTGTATTTCTGACAGCATTTCCCATAATTTCACTGCATCTATTTAACTTGCTCACCAGTGCAAACATTCTATCTATTTCAGCCTCAAAGTTTTTCCAGTCCTTCAGGCTGATGTTACAATTCATTTAGTCTGTACACGGATTCAAGTTATGGCCAGTTTGTATCCTCATGGAGGTGCAGTGGTTGGGGGAGATTAGCCCTCCCAGCCTTCCCACAGTTGTCCTCTTGAAAATAAAACAAACACAGTTAGTGCATAACAATCTAGTAGAAAGCAGTTAGATATTTTTAATGGTTCCATGCAATAAAAAACAATGGTAACACTGTGCACCACCTATAAAAGCATAGCAGGTGTATGACAGAAACAATCCAACTGTTTGAAATTTTAACCTGTACAAAGTTTGTTAATGCAAGCTTCATTCTGATTCTAAAACCAGTCTTAGATCTCTTCAACTAGAAATAAGAATACTCCCATTACATGAGCAAATCCTGTTGGCTAAGTGAGAAGGCCAGACTGTGTCTAGGAGGGGACTTGTGCATATTTTTTCGACAGCACAGTTTGAGAGCACTCTTTGATTTTTAATGAACTGAAGTCTCTGCCTTCTTTTTAAGGGGAGATTCAGAGACAGTAATGGGCAAGGTAACTTTTTAGGTATTTAAATTTGTATCTCGCCTTTGAGCTCTGGCAGGTTGAAAACTGAGTATCATTGTCAAGCTCAGTAAGAAAAAAGTCTTGGATACAAAGGTGTCTTGTAGTCTACTTTCTGTTTTAACGTCCTTTTTTTGCTCACAACAGAAGGCTGTGGTTGGATAAAGAGCAAGTAAATACATGATACTGCCTCTGTACTTGTGAGAAATGACAATTGCTTTTGTTCTTTCAAGATTGTGTAAAAAATCACTAGGTAGCTGCTACTAATTTAAATTTAGACAAAACCAACATACTGGTCTTTCTTTAACTGGCAGCTAATCATAATAGGTTTCTTCAACTGAGCATCTGCCTTTACTGGTTTGAAACAGCCATGACCTTTATGCTCCTGGAATCCCAGAAAACATGTGCCAAGAGGTTTTGTGCAGCAGTAGTTGTCAGGAATGATGGAAGTATTGTATTTCTTGCATAATTTAGAGGACTTCCCACTTAAGCATTCCATGTGAACAGCTGATGTTATGAAAAGTGCTATATGCAAGAGAAGTGAAGGAAAAAGCTAATGCTTTTGGTGAACTCCCAACTCACAGTGACTTGGCAGATGATGGTCTCTTCACATCTGGCCATTTTCGACGCTGAAACTGCCTAATTTTCAAGCAGCAAAAGGAAAAAATGTTAACCATCACCAAGAAAACCACCAGTAAGTACTACAGTCTGAAAGATGAGGAAGGAGAAAAATTCTGACTGAAGACTTTTGAATACCAAGCTTAGAACATGCTGTAACATTGAAACAAATATCTCTAGTGTCTCAAAGCAACTGGGGTGGAAAGGCCTTTCAAATGCCCTTCCAGACATGGCTGTCCATGTGGTTTCTGATCCCACACTTGTTCTTTCAGCATGAAGGGAGTACTTAAGAATAATATTGTAACTTTTTTTTTCAATGTACCTGTACTGCTCGTAGCTTCCGTCTTTAAGTCCTAGGTGAAGAAAAATTAACATGTTACCAGTGATTGCCTTTTTGACATAAGGGACAATTAAAGAAAGACTCAAGAATTTAACAGATTATCCAGTGCCCTGAGTAACCTGGCATGCCCTCACATCTGACCCTGCACTGAGCAGAATTTTGGAGCAGAAGTCCAAAAATCCCTTCCAACTTGAACTGGCCTATGAGCTTGATAGTGGCTATTTCCCTCTTTCACGAGTATTGTTCCTCCCTCATCATCTGCTGCATCTCTGCAAGTTTTAAAAACAATACATAATGCATATTGTATACAAAATATACAACTGTATACAAAATATACAATATACAATTTTGTATACAAAATATTGTATACAAAATATACAATTGTATACAATTGTATAGATTTTTGACATACAAAAATCTAGGCATGCAGTTATCAGCCTCAGCAGGACATTGCTAGTATTAAGAAAATACTAAAATCCTTTTGACTGATTCAAGTTTCATAATGGTAAGAGCCCCATTTCCTTTTGGGGAGTTTGTGAGTGCAATAGGAGAGGCACTTACCTAGATCCACGTTCCTAGTTCTTGGATTGCATTGTTTATACCCTTGGCAGCTTCTGAGTTCCATGAGCTGGACATGCAGTTGATTGAGAACATCTCTGTCGAGCATATTTACTGCATTAATTAGCTGCAATAAATAAGGACTTCTTGTTAGTAACTATTGCTCTGGAGTTTGATAATTTTCATATATAGAATACAGGTGATTTATTTGTAACAGGAAAGAGCCAAATTATACCAGTTTAAGTGATAAAGGACTAAACTATATCCTGCAGCAATACTGTGCAATTTCAGTTTGTCACCAATAAGGACAAATGCTGTATTTCTCGAGCTGCAATCTGGAGGTCTATGACTGAATACCTGATAGGGATCTGTATTGAGATCAAAATACTCCAAAAATCCAGTAGCAAATTCACAGAATAGGAAGTTGTGGGTCTCGTTGATTGTCCTCAAACACCAGTACGTGTTGTTGTTGGCACTGGTACAGGCACAGAAAGGCCCCACTGCAAATTGAAGAGTTATAAAGACAGTCTTTAGCACTGCTAATAACTTTCTGTTTATAGCATTACTTTATTCATAGACGGTTCCTCTCACTCCTGAGCTCTAAAGCAGAGAATGCCTTCCAGCATCAGCTTCTTGTTCTGTGCATACCTAACCCACATGACAAGGTTAATTAGAGCAACATCTTGTCTAGGTGCTTTCTCTAGTTGGGAACCATTCCAGCAGCTGAGACACTACGCAAATCACTGCACAGTATGCAGTATCCCTAGGTTATTTGCAGTTGGTTTTGTCTCCCTTGCCTTTTGCAACGCTGAAACAGAAATTCTTTACTATGGGGAAGACTGCATGGCTTTGACTACACAGGGAAAGAAACCCGTAAGCGCCAGTAACCCAACATTCCAGCCCAGCCTGGCCAGAACCCGTCTGCCTATTCCTCAGTTTCCAGGGTCCTCACGTGTCCACAGGGGAGCGGTTTGCCAGTGCTGATTGTCGTGGGTGAAGCAGGTCAGACCGGGCATGCTGCACGTGTCGTTGTTTTTAATTCTCTTCAGCAGTTTGCGCAGTTTCTTCTTCCTCCTCTGCTCTCGTAGCAGCCACAGTCTGTCCTTCTCCCGTAGGGCTTTCCTGCACATATGAAACATTAGGGTCATGCAGACTCTATTAGACTTCAACGCACTTAAAAACCCCAAACCAGCTAATAAAATAAGCTGCCCTGAGGAAAAGAAAGAATCAACATCTTTTTAATTAAATGGCTTCTCTTCCAAATGGAGATGATTCTGCAATTCAATAGCACTAGAAAATAAAAAAGCAACCAAAAAGGCTTATGGGCTTGCCTGAGGTCTGTGATGTGACATTTTGCAAAGCAGGATCCTTATCTCAGAATTTACTAGCATTCTGCCCAGTGTCCCTGTGTTTATGTTTTTTAATACGGGATAAATGAAATACTAGTACTTCTGCTTAGTTTGTATAGATGTGTATGGACCAAATGTTATAATGTCTTGGCACACCCTCTTTCAAAGGAACAGGTTTTCACTTACTTAAAAGGATGAAGACTGGATCCCTTGTGCCTCAGTTTGCTTTTGTGTTTTGAATGATAACTGGAAAATAAAAGCATTGTTGGTGAACAACAGAAAGACAACTGCTCCTGTTTGTACCAGACTGGATTTGAAGCAGATTTAATCCAGTGTCACTTCTCCCTTCATTCGTTAGTGTACAATGGATAAAGACAGCCTCACTCGACTGCGTCAGGCCTTTCAAACCTCACTTTGCCTGTTTCCTCAGCTCCTTTGTCCACAGTGACACCCAGTGTGCTCCCACTACACTGCAGTGTACATCCATGCATTAGTCCAGCTACAGTTTGCTAAGATTTTAGTTTTAACTGGGTGTTTCCCTACAGTAAGTAGGGAAGTGAAGTAAGTGGATTTATAATTAAATTACAACATTTCTTCAACTGGATATTCACCAATTTGTTCAGCTGATAAGATGACAAGCTTATATCTCCTTCCTGTTATTTTCCTTCCGAATAAAAGAATTTCAATACCAGCTGTACTTTAGGGTTGGGGGAGGGGGGCTTCCTCCATTGTTACTAGCTGGAAGTTCCAGGAAAACTAACAAGATGAATTGAACTGCCCCAGCAAGAGCACTGTCTAATATATTAGGAGATAAGGGAGGGTGTAAGCAGACATTCACAATCTTGCTGGATGACTACTGCTTTGCCTCTGTCTCCAGAAACTCTTACACAATTTTGCAGAAACTGCCTTTCTGTGAAATTACCCAAAGTAAAAAAAAAAAAAAGACAAAACAGCCTCAGTCAATGGCAATATTTTCTAACTAATACAGTTACTACCTCCAAAAAATCAGCAAACATGAATGAAGTTTAATAAATGTTTGCTAATCAGTACATCTGAATTCAGTTACTTTTCAGATTAAAATTCCCTTCAAAACAAATGCTACTACTGGGAGCTTTCATAAATTTAATCCTTAGAACAAATTAACAAAGTAAGATTATTAAAGAACCAACTTCTTCAGTCAGTTGTTTTTTTATTTTATCTTGCACAGATACTGGGCATTTCCTTAACTCTTTTTAAGTGCTAAATCAATGTAATTCTGCAAATACTTGAACATATATAACTCAGGTGACTAACTTCACTGGTTTCAGTGGGATTAGTCATCTTAATGCTATGCATAAATATAAGTAAGTGTCACCTATATTACTCTAAAAAACATTTTTTATATTTTCTATAAAGCATTCACTAAAAAATTACAGTATATTAAATAAACTCAGTTTATTTAAACTCAGTTACTTAAAATCACTTTTGAGAGCAGCGAATTATAAGCAAATATAAACTTTTTGTTGTTTTGCCATTTAGAATGATAGTGATTTCATCTTAAGCACTTTTTGCCATGGATTCCCATGTATGGGTTGGGCACAATCCAAGACACTGATATTCTCTGAATTTTAGTGATCTGGTGCTGCAAGTATGCTGCAGGATCCTCACAGGCCACATCCACAGGGAATATACACCTCCTGTCTGTAGAGTATGTTGCACCTCCAAGGACTTAAGCATTCTGTGACACCCCCGAGACACACAAGTATCATCCACACCCTCTCCCAGGCTACTAGGCCAAAGGTGCTTTAGCCACGGCTGACAGCACAGCTGCCTTGTGCTTTTGATTCCATTCAGACAGAGCTTTCTTTGGTGATACTCGTACCACTACTGCCACTGTGACCGTGGTACTCCTGGTGGTACCTGGCTCTCAGCAGCCTCAGAGCTTGCTCTGCAATCACCATTAACAGAAGCTGCTTGTGGTCTCTTTCTGAACAGCCTTCTCAGGAGCTAATTCTGTTTGGGCTAACTTTTGATTTTGAAAGATACTCTGCTGCACTTATTTACAGAGGGTTGTGTGGAGACCTCATAGCACCTTCCAGGATCTGAAGAGGGCCTACAGGGAAGCTGGAGAGGGGCTCATCATCAGGAACCAGAGTGACAGGTCAAGGAGTAAGGGTACAAACTGAAAGAGGGGAAATTCAGGTTAGATACTAGGATGAAATTTTTTCCTGTGAGACGCTGGCACAGGCTGCCCAGGGACACTGTGGATGCCTCAAACCTGTCAGTATTCAAAGACAGGCTGGATAAGGCCTTGGACAACCTGGTTTAGTGAGAGGGGCAAGGGAGACTGGGACTGGATGATCCTCAAGGTCCCTTCCAAACCTTAACATTCTATGATTCTATGAACCTTCTTTCCATGTAATCAGTGGGCTGACCCTGTGGCCATTTTGCAAATATTTGGCTACGTAAGAACCAACTATGCAGAGACTTTAACACCTAATCACTATTCTAGTGCCTGTTGCACTTGATTCAGGAGCGATCTGAGGTGGGGTAAAGTGTTGCACCGAGTCAGTCGTGGTTACAAATACAGGTACTCTGCACCAACAGTTAAATTCCTGCTTCTCCCAACAAATATAATTGCTAAATAGTGCAATGACTGCATCTTAGGAGATCATACATTCAGCCTTGAAAAAAATGGAATGGAAAGAAATTCTCTCATCTCCTCACCTGTACAGTTTACACATTATTATTTTTATAACAGATTTGGGTAACACTGCGCCAATAATGACAATGTGCCCTTGTCAAACCTTTCAGAAAAAACCCTGCAGCTTAAAATATTAATCTCCAATATTTAATAGCATCATCTTCCATTCAAGAGCGTAACTAACTGGTTTATAAGCTATGTTACATGCCTGTTACATCATCACCACTTGACACAGGCAATTAAACTCCAGCCTGGGAGAAGGTGGGTCTTGCACTTGGGCAGCAGTCCAACTCCCCCTGAAAGCATATTCAGGAGTAGAGCAAGCAGGCAAGCACTGAACCAACCCCTCCTGTGGGGAGATAAATCAGTTACAGCTGCACACTACAAATAATTACTCTGAAATATATAAGAAATACCTTATCTTGTTACAATCACACTCTTCAGGTCGCTTCTTCTTTAGATGACCTCTTACCTCCCTCAGGTTTTTTATTTTATTTTGCAAAGTTTCAATCTAAAAAAAAAGGCAGAGGTTAAAAACGCAGCATGACTTAATCTTATTCTAACGTTCTCAAATCCATTCTGCTGTCACCAGATGCTTCCTCTCCACTACCTTCCACGGCTCTCACCACTAAGAAGCATTTTCAAATCATCTGACTTTCCAGAAGGAGACTCCAGCAGTAGGAAGCCTTGCTGGTTCAGTTTGCCTGCTCTGGCCCTCGGCTGGGAAAGCGGTATGCGATGCTGGGGAATGAGGGGCACAAAGTCACACACAGACAGACACTCCTGCATCCAACTGGCATTTTTCCTCTTGTGCTCACATTTGCAAGGGGAGGGAAGTTGCTGAAAGGAAAATGAAACCCTTAAATTTCAGCCTGTTCTGACATCAAGAAGCAGACGGGGAAGGGAGTGCTCTGAAATCCCTCTTCAGAGGTTCTGAAAGCAAGGTTCTTTCAGTTTGCATGGCAGGCTTTAGCAATGTCTGGCCACATGGGATAGCCTTCAGCAGTTAATTGTGCCACCCACACAGGTTTATTTTTAACTGCCTATTTTTTTCACTAAGTGAAACTCCTGCTTTTGTTCAGTGTGGCTTATACACAGCGTGACCCATTTCCACTCAGATAGGTACTGCAGGCATCTACCTCAGTTCTCTACACAGCAGAAAAACCAAAGTATCCAGTGTGAACAACAGTCTCTGCAGAACGAGCATTGGCCATCAATGACCACAATTCACTGATGTGGAAGCTCATGGCTGTCGAAGCAGAGACAGGACAGTGTGCAAGGAAAATACACAAAGACTCCAGCCCCGTGACCCTAAATCAGGAACACAATAGGACAGAAGTGACCTCTCAATTCCTTTGACGCTCCATACAGCCTACATTTTCTGAAGCAAAAACAATCACAAGAGCATGGTGATATTGAAATTGCCCTTTTAAATCTTTGCAGATTAGCAAACTTTTCAGTATCTGCCTTGTGTGTCAATCTCTACCATAAACGGAGGCCAAGAAGTTCTTACACAGAACTTTGCTGTGAATTTGTGTAATTTGGTAAGAGATCACAGGAGGTCTGTCCTCTCTGCTCCTCTTTGGCATTTGTTCCACCATTACCTCGTCCTTTGGAAGAAGATCCTTAGACCCTCCTTTGAACACAATACATGCAAAAGGTTTGAGCTTATATTCTTAAATATTAGCGACAAAAATATCAGATGAAGTTTTACAGGCAAATTTCATAGGGAAAATTATTTCTGGGTTCTTCATATACACAAGCCTATGAAAAAACTCAATTCCAAAGTGCAAGGGTTAAGAAAAGCACAAGCAAGCAAGAGAAATTAATCCCAGAATCACTAAACTAATGGAGTTCACTTTCCTTAGGGCTTATATTTGATGCTGAAGTCCTGTTTCTGAGAGGTACATTGGGGAGCAGGGCTACTAAGATGTTAAAAAGATCCAGACTAATTTTTTCCAGGATGGGGACTCTGACAAGTCTTATTCATCTCATAAGGCACATGACACTTCTCAGCTGTGCCTTCAGTTGCCGTTCTCCACTCAGCATCTTATCTTCACAAACTTGTACTAATTTAATTATCTCTGAAATGTCCATTCAGAAATCAGCCAACAAGTTCAAAAGGTTCCAGAGAGGGACAAAGACACCCAGAGGCAGACAGACACACACAGTCAGCATGATCCTTATCAGCCCACAGAAAACCATGCTAAAAACACACACTGAAAACATCACTGACCTCATGGTCGATATGAAGTTTATGGTCCTTCCAAGCTTGCAGTGACCTGTACAGATCTGTGTCACACTGAACAGTATCATTCTCCAGGATATAACACCTTGGCATGGAAAAGCAAACAGTGTTTATTACAGCAGATACACACACAAAGCACAGCAAACAGCTAGTTTTAATAACACAGCTCCAGGACAAATGAGACCATGGACTGCAAATGACATGCAGAATTCAAAAATCAATATTCATTCCAGAGAATATGAGCATGTTCTGAGCCAGGAAAGAAGTCTGGGTTTGAGTTGCCATGGAAATTTTTAAGAAATAGAAGAATTCAAGGAGACGATTTCTATCAAGCAGAACCCGTTGACTGCTTAATTTCTGTATGCAAATTGTGCTGCACAAAGTTCTTGTTTATTCATTAGACTGTCTACATAAACCTGTACTCACTACCACGCACTGAAAGCACTATTAAGAAGCAATTTCCCAGTGCATAATTAAGTGACGCAAAGGTAGGGGCAATGATAAAGTACTTCCATATAAGATGTATTACTACACCACAAAGAAAAGGGAAAAAAACCGAGAGCAAACCAGACACAAAGACATTTGCTGTTTTCTACAAAACTGATAGAATTTTTCAAGCATGTCTCCCTGACTTCAAAGGCAAAATACCCTGTGACAATATTAAGCCCTTATGTTTCACTAACTTGTAGTAAAATCCAGTTTTTAAAATTCTTCAATAAACAAGCAAACAAAAATCACCACTTGACATATTTACCTGAGAAGTTCATTGTGGGTCAAATACCACACAGTCATTTCTGAATGCTTTTTAAAAATAAAGCTATTTTCAGTACTCCTTTATTTTCTTTAAACCACCTCATGCATGTTGTCCCACTGCCTTCTTTTCTGCTAGTGTTCCAGAGGACTCCTCATCCGTAACACACAACCTTCCTGACAGTTCCTTGTATGAATTTAGGATTCACCCAGTAAAGCAGCAAAACTCAATTACATTTGTTCCAGAAGAAAAGCTCCAGTAGCAATTTATGGGTCCTGAACATTCATGAGAGCTGGGGTAAGAGGGCACAATTGCTCAAGAGCTCCTCTCTTGATAGAGCAGCTAACTGGCTCCTGCACGTTTACATGAGCTAGTCACTAAACAATTCAATGCATGTAATTTATACTGATTGGTGCCTTTCCTGATAATTCACAAGCAGAAATGGTGACTAAACTCATTAAAGTCCAGTTGAAGAGACACCATCAGTCTCTAGACTTCCACCCTGAGGAAATTATTTTTAGCTACTACAGTGCTCAGACAGTTGCCTTTCCTCTCTCCAGTACATCCCATTTCCCAATGCTCCTGGTCGCTCCAACTTAATTTATAATATAGATTTTCCTTTCCTAGCACTGGTTATAGAAAGCTTGTGCAAAGCAACCAGTGAAACAAAACCAGTTCATACTCCAGTCAGACCCTTTGGTCTCCAGCCAGGCCAGGTTACCCACTGCATACTGATTTCCAGAGGCATGGCCTCTCCCATTTTCACACAGGTGTACATAATTGTTGCGAACAGCCTTGCTTGCCCTCACTGGAAACATGCACTGACTCGTGATTACTGTCTCCACCCAGTACAGAAGACACAAGAGCACTGCTGCAGCTCTTCAGCCTCTGTACTGACAGAACTAAAACAGAACCAAAGACTGTTGTACAGATTGGTGTAAGAATTTTAGACTGGGTATCCAACAGGGGCACAATATGCTTAGCACACTTTAACCGACCCATTTATGTAAAGCAGTCACTTTAGCAGCAAAATCTTTTCAAACTCTACCATGTGCACTCACCTGTGGGTCACTTTAATCAGGTTAGGGGCTGTGTACTCTGCAATGCCACCAGTGCCACTGTATTCCACCATGTCTCTGTCTTCCTCCTCATGGAGAACAGCCCTCTGCACCTTGTGCCGCCTGGAGATGTTCCTTGGTAAGATGGGCTGGAATCCATCCTCTAAACCCAGGTTATAAACAGTTCCATCCAGCTCAACAGATACAGAACGGATAGAGCGATTCCGAACATAGCTTGGTTTGAATTCTGCACGGAAAAAGAAATGAAAGAATGGCAGAAACAGCATGTTACAATTCACTCCTCTTTGCAGTTCTTGGGAGGAAAACAACTAGCCCATACTGTCTGGAATTAAGTGGATGACAAATGGGTGTTTACTGCAGCTGCCCTCTGAGCTGCCTCCTTACCTTTGGTATGAACAGAGAAGTCGATGGATACCCCACAGCACAGGGGAGGACAGGTACAATGCAAATATAAACGAACGGCAGAGGGGAAAGAAAACGTTCCTGTCCAGCATCACTGAGAACGGAGCTTGTTCAAACAGATGCTGCTGTTCCCCACGACCACCATGTGGCAGCCACACCGCGGGCAGCAGCCACGCCAGCCAGGCAGGGTTGCCTTCCCCAGCCAGTCTCCGCCTTTCTGTCACCAACCAGACAATGCTCCACGGCCAGGATTCCCCCAACACTTTCTGGAAGTTGACCCAGTATCCCCAGTGTTCATCCAAAGCCTTTTCTCAGTTCTATGTTTATTCTCCAAGGCTGGAAGCTTCATTTTTTTCAGAAGGGATAAATATCCGAATCTGTACTTTTGTCCACATCTAATTCTTTTCTTCTCAATTATTTTCCTGATGTGCAGACAAATCAGTAAGTATCTCCATGAAGCACCACCCTCCAGTACTATGCACTCCCTTTGACTGTGCTTTGGAATGTGCAGCCCAAAAGCAAAATGAAATATTTGCTATGTATTGCCACCATGCAGTATGAGATTCTCATTGATCTTTTCACCATTAATGCTTTCCAAAGTTCTCTGTTACAGCCCAAATCCCCAGAACTCCTTTTCTCTTTGGTCTGGAATGGCATACATACAAACTAGTTATGGAATCTACAGGTATATCCAAATAAAGTTCCCCTCCTGCATGATGGGATCCATCTCTGACCATATATCCTGCTCACCCACCAGCGACTGCTGAGAGTCACTCAATCAACCCGGCACAATGATCTCATTCCTTGAGAAAAAAAGTACAACCTAAGTACCACAGATGCTCTTCTGCTCTGTGTCCCAGGGAGCCTGAGGCTTTGCTCTGTACAGGAGGTTTGTAGTTACCTCAGACATTACTGGAAACAACTGAGTCCCTGGCTCCTTCAGTCACTTCTTTACACAAACAAACAGCACACCTCACAAGACGGGACTTCCCTCTGCAATCTACTAATTGGAAAACCAACGTGCCAAATGAGATGACTGATCTTTCTTGCAATCCTAAGCCCCCCCCAAAAAAGCAGCTTTCTTTATGAGATAATCTCCCCAGCAAAAAAAGCAGGAGGAAAAAACCAAAAGGGAATGGGAGGTAGAACAACCAAAATTGACGAAAGAAATATTTGTGATGCTTTGGTATTGACGCAGTGATTTTTTTCAAGAAGCCTTACCTTCACTTCAGATAGACTGCAAAGTCTCAAAGTCATTTTTCACACTGTGGGAAGTGAAATAAACATCTCCTCCCACCAGAAACTGGGTCAAGCACTATATTTTTGTCAACACCACACACAGAAAGTAGATTAGCAGCTGGATAGCCGGCTTTGCACATTTTTCACCTGTGGTTCAAAGCTTATAGCTGATATTAAGCCAGGTGAGTCACTGCTGAAGGGATCAAAAAAAAAAGCCACAAAAGATGAGCCCTGTTTCAAGCACCCATTCAGGAAGTAAGTTTGAATGAGAAGGAAACTCCCATCTTCTCAGATGTAGGAGGAAATTCCAAGAAGCTACCCCCTGATAATGAGATACAAAGTGTAAACTCCCATCCCGTTAATCACGCCTCGTTTTATCCTGTCAGCTCACCCCACTAACATCTCTCTTCCAGGTCCCACGTGCCAGAGCGGCAGGCCGGACCCCAGCAGAGGGCGGCAGGCAGTGTCCCCTGCCCGCGGCCCCGCAGCGCTGCGAGCCCCCCCGAGCCCCCCGCGCCGCGCACCGGGGCAGCTCCCACCGCGCGGCCGGCGGCGACCCCTGCCCACGGGCTGCCACCGGGGATAAACTCCGTTATCTTCTGAGGAAGGGGTTAAAATATTTAATGAGAGCAATATTCATTTGTGCTGTGCTCTGCCACCTGCAAAGTGCACTGCAAGCACAAATACCAATGTTTAATTACTTATTAGTCCATCCTCTCCCAGGTTTTTTACTCTCCAATCGATTTACCTTTGTGCACAGCCCAAAACCAGTAGATCCCAGGCTGTTAAATATTTGCCCCAAAATATCTATACTCCCTTCTTCAAGTTATTAAAGTTCGGCATTGCTAAGCTCTTTAAGTCCCCATGCCTCTATTCCTCAGCTGCTCCAGGAACCAGCTGTCATATACAGCACTGCTAAGACGCTGCATCCTCAAAACTGAGTCTCCAAATGGAGTCCAGAGAAATCTAATGCAACAAAACCAATTGCTTCCAGTGCCCCACTCATCCAGCTGGGTCTTCCTGCCTGGATCACATGCCAGCATGTCTGTCTTCATTTGAACCTGAAAAGAACATGTCCCACTAACATCCATCTGGTTTGCATTTGGTAGACAGAAATGCATTTTTTCCATAATACAATGTAAATTTAGGCACTTTAAAGACATTTTTAAAAAAATAACTCCAATGTCTAGAAATATGGATAAAGTTTAGAGATGTTTTTTCTTGGGCATTATGTACCATGGGAATTCTAGAAATCATTTTTTGAATCTGTGTCTTTAGATATTTTAAAAAAGGAAAAAACACCTAACCCACAAAATTTTCTTGTATCCCATTTCTCACAACTGCCATGAAAAATCATACTTCAAATGCATTATCTTTAAAGCAACTGATTTTTGTTTTACAAATAATGTCATTTTGCTTCAGCACTGAGACGACCTCCAAAGAAAAATGAATGACAGGAAAATTGGAATAATAATGCACTAACCCCTTTGGACACACTTCTGTTTGTTTACAGATCTGTGTGGCCTATCATCCTTTCCCTCCATGCAGCTTAAGAATTCCTTTAATCACATACACTTGTTCATCACAGGAGGAGAAGATCAAAAACACAATAGACCACAACATAGCCAAAGATTTGAAAAGCTCACTATTACTTTAAACTGGCAACCTACTGCAAAGCTCTGTTTCATCTTCCATATATAAAAATAAAAACATGCTAAAGAAAATGTTTGCAAAAATGCAAACCTTCCTGATGTCTACACCCAGGTACACCAAATATTAATGCTTATGTTTCTGGCACTTAAAAGCTTCGTGGGTAAGTTATGCATTTTCAGAATTGCCCAAACAGCACATACATGGCATGATCCCATTTCAAAACTGACTTTATTTAAAAAACACTGATGCCTGCTATATGAACCTGAAAATGAGTTCTGGACCATGACTACATTAGAAAGTACTTATTTTATACAAACACTTGGTGCTCCAGCCCCTCTATCAGCAATTTAGTCTTGTCTTTTAGACCACATGTTCTCACTATACCTAAGTGGCTTTAGTCTTTCCGAAAGACCAATCCTTGTACCCCATTAGGGTTTTCAACATCTTTAATGCACCATCCAGTGCATCCAATCTGGTTTTCTGCAAATGTCTGTAGATTAGAATCTGTCAAAATTGTCCTCTGCAAATGTTTACTGCGCACAACAGGAGGGAATGGTCAGGACATTTCCTTCAAAACTATACTACTGCTGGGAACTACAGCATTAATGTGGATGTGACCCTAGTCCAGTTTGAAACTTCTATTTTCTATTTAGCAACTGGTCAACCTGAGGAATAGCATTTACTGGCATTCAGATAGGGCTTGCAGTATAATCTCATGCGCTCATCAAATTCTGAGTAGCAGACTCCAAAGTTGCCCTAAGAACTATGCAACCCAGCACAGACTGCACTTTATTCCAAGTCTCATGAAACAGGTCTTAAAAATCCAAACATACATCAGGAGTACCCAGGTCATCCTCTTACTATCCCCAATCCAATGAGATAGCAGAAAAACCTTGGCACATTACCTCGACTTGTACTGCTTTGTGCTCATTTGCATTTGGTGTGTGATGTATTAGTCAAATGCGAGAAAAAGAATAGCCAACACCAAATCAAAGAGTGTCTGCCAACAGGTCCAAGTTAACCTCTTCCCTGCAGAGCACAGCCCAGATGCGGGCAAAGGGAAAAACAAAACGTCTGTGGAGGCAATTATTTTACTTAAGACACAAGCAATGGCAACGTGATTGTAAAGATCCTATCTTCTGCTGCTGAAGTGCACGCCTTAAGGTTCAGTGAGGCAAGGGAGCTGAAGCATACAGTGTAAACCCTGCCTCTTCTGAGCAGTACACAGGGAAGAAACACCATTCTGATTCCTCTGCTGGAGGGAGCAACTTTCACTTTTTTTACCTCAACCTCTCTACGTTCATAAACTAAAAGATAATTATATACTTAATCACCTCCTTTGGATTTTGTGAAAATTAGTTAATGTTTAGAAAGCACTGATGAAACCTACTTAAGTAAGCATTAAGTAATATCAGACAGCATTATGTTGTCTTCACTGAAATGGTTTACCTCTTCTCATATAAGTGCCTTCAACTTTCACCTGTTATTTGACTCCCCATGACTGAACTGTCTTATCTGGGACTTAAAAAAAAATTAGTTAATTAAGTACAAGTTCTATTGTTATCTAAAGATCAGCTGTGGTGCCACAAATTTAAACATCAAGTATAGTTGAGTCATTTCACCCTGGAACCAGTAACCTTTTTCTACTAAAAATTAGCTTAGTAGCTACTAATCAGCTTGCATGCCAAATATAACAGGAGAAAATCAATTTAAACTCTCTGTCTGAAGTTTGTGCCAGGTCATTATACAGAAAGACTAACTGCTACATAATTCTGGATTTGTGGAATGAGACGAAAGAAACATTACAAGTGACTAATAATTCTGTGCTGCCATTTGCCTCTAATCTATAATTAGAATATATGCTTCAAATACATATGTTAGCCTGAGTAAGGTTTAACAGTCAGCAAAACGGGCTTTCTAAAAATGCATCTGATCTGTGCCAAGGAAACTAGGAATAGAGTTATCACCATTGGTCGTTATGTCTGGTTAAAAGTCAGGCTTTTCTCTGCTGACTGAGAAAAAGGAAAGGATGTAGAAGCAAAGCAGCTTCTGTAATAAAGTACACACATTCTTACTGAAATTAAATTACTGCAGCAAGAGCTCCAAGCATTGCAGTAGCTACTGAAAACTGGAGTATTTGCTGTAGAGCACTGTTCATGTTCCACGGCAATTTGCCACTGCAGTGTGTGCACTGCACAAAACACTCTTCCTACAGACAGAGGTATTTTCAAGTCTGACTGTCCAATACAAGGCACGTTTCATAGTTTAGATACGCAGAAAAGAGCTGACAGAATTCAGTACCTGTGAAAATGAGGATGATGTTAGTGAACAAACCTGTAACAGCTTTCTAAGGCAGCAACAGAAGATGCAGTGGGTTCACTTACTTTTCTTGGAGAAGAGTTTCTTTCTTTGTCCAACATGGCTCAGCTTGTATTCATTCTCTTCACAATTGCAGTCCTCCCTATTCCTGCTGTAATACTTGGGCAAAATATTAGAGGGGACTTTGCGGTTGCCTGCAGCTGCCAAGTTCACCATTCCTTTGCACTTATGCAGCTTAAGCTTTCCACTGGCATCTTCCACACACTGCCACTTCTGGAAGAAAAATTTGGTCATTAAAACTCTGTCCCAACTGTGCTCTATCTAACGGTCAGTTCCAGCAACCTATCAGATATTCTTCGTTGTAGTAAACTAGGGCTCAAGTATCACCTACTACCAAACTAGAGTGTTTTAATCTTCCGTTTTTAGAGAAAACAGGAACTCTTTAGAACACTCTTGCATTTGTTTCTGATTTTGTTTCTTGAAGGCAGAACAACGGCAATTTCTTAACAAAATCAGTACACTACAGCTAAAAACACGGAGGTGACAAGTGACAACTTTCAGGAGCATAACCGTGGCATAAACCAAAGACATTCAATCCTAAATGCTGATAATCTCATCATATTTATCATCCACAACTCAAGGGACCAAAACTTTCAACTTTATGGAAAGACAGAATCAAAGAATGGTTTGGGTTGGAAGGAACCTTAAATACCACCTCATTCCAACCCCATTGCCATGGGCAGAGATACCTTTCACTAGACCAGGCTGCTCAGAGCTCCATCCAGCCTGGCCTCAAACACCTTCAGGCACAGAGCGTTTGCAGGATTGCCCTGCAGAAGTGCAGGTTTCTCTTAACTGACCTTTAAATGGCTCAAAGCACCTGTGGAAGTCTGTAGTTGGATGAGTTTATCTCCATCTTGAGCATTTCCAGTAATAGCTTTTCCCATTCAACACCCTTGGGCTTGACTGGCCATGGTGAGCTGCACTGGATGCCTCTGAAGTGAGAATCCTCTCACTCTTGCACTCAAACCAGAGGAAATCTTGTCTCTTGGCTCCAACTCCCTCTGTTACTCAAAACCTGAAGTAACTTGTTCACAGTTCCCTTTGTGCTGCTGTCACAGCTGTACTGATGGCAAGGGAGTTTAGCTATCTTCAACTTAGCACAAAAGTTCTACCCACTTCCCAGGTACATCACAAAATTATTTCAGCTACTCCTTACTTATTAACACTCCACCAGCTACAGAGGCTTTGAGACACATACAAAACCCCTCTAGGAGCAGCAGCCACTCCTTTAAATGGAGTCTCTCAGAAACGTTTCAGCTTCTTGCTGAGTCTTGAGAAGAGTTCCTCTTTTTCCCCATTAAGAAATCCTAAGTCTGTGTCTCCAGGACTCACTGGAATACCAAGAATTTTCCAAATAAAAGGACAGAAGGAAAAACAGCAACAGCTCCCAGGTGAGACGATATTTTACAGCAGCCCACAGCTTTGCAACAGAGATTCAATCACTTCAGTTCCCAGAGTGAGGTGTGCAAAGGCTAGGACAACAAAGCCTACATTTCCCTTCACAATTCACTCCATTGTTTCCAGGACAGCAAAGTAAGAAAACAAGACCACTGTGCTTTTATAATCAGACTTTAACAGCATTCAGGAATGAACTGGCCAGTTACAGTGGGTTTATCCATATCTGTGAGAGATCCTTTCATTTAAAATGATCCATTTTGTGGTGTGTCCACTGATTTCCTCCCAAGTTATAACCGTGTCCAACCTCTTGTACAACCCAAGCCTTGCACTGATGCAGGTAAACCCAGCTTAACTTTCAGCACAAGGAGTCAGGATATCAAGGAGAGATACTGACAATAAGACATTTGGATTCTCTGAATGACTGTCTTCAACTGTAAAACAATACACATTTACCTAGATGGGGTACAGTATTAACTTCTGAAGCCTAAATTGCTCTCTTAATTTTATAAATGCCTAACATTGATAGATGCACAGACTAAGGTTTGAACTAAAAGTTATTTTAGTGGAGCAAACTATAGTTTCTTTCACAACAAAAAAGGATGTAAAGCTGTTTGTTGCTCTTTCCTATTTCAATTCATCTGAACCCTGGTTTTGAAAATATATAAACAAAATGCATTTTCTGCTCAGTAGTGCTCTATACCATAGGTGCCTAATACATGAAAAATGAAGATTCAACAGAAGTTAAATCCCATGATGAGAATTACTGAAAATAAGTGCTCTAATGTGTGGCCCAAAAACACTTTTTCTCTGTTTCTTTCATCTCTTGTTGTGGTCATTTAGTTTTCTTGGTTTTGGTGAAGGCCTTCCCTGGTAACAGGGTCATAACTAAGGAAGTATTCCACACCATTCCTTCATGTAATCAGGGGTATATAAGGTGAGGAGGAAGGTTTCTCCTCCCTCTCTCCCTTTCCTGCGCTTGGAGGACAGCAGGTCTCCGTGCTGACCTCTCTCTTATCTATATGAGCTGAGGGCTCTCTGAGAGCTGTTGTCCCAGTCGCACAGAGGTTGGACATTTCTGCTCTTTCCTTGAGGGAAGTTGGGTGAGAATTTATTGTGTTAGCTACTTCATTGAGCTTTTCCCTGAGTTTTCGAGTGTCTGTGTATCTGTTTTGTTTTTACCCATTTTTGTCCCTCTTCCCTTTCCCTTTTCCCCCTTTGGGGTTGTTTGGGATTCTTGTTCTGTATATACATAGTGTTTACTTGCATATAACTGTAATATATGTGAATATATATATATACTTTTACTACAATTTTCTTTTGGTACTTTTTTTTCTCTTTCAGGGGGTTGGGGGGAGATCTGTGTGGTCAACAGCTGGGTTTGGCAGGGAGCCAACCCAAACCTCCACACTTGTCAAGAGAGTGATGCTCATTTTCTCCCTCCTGGTGAACAAAAAAACCCCCAACTTTAATCTTTGGTGCAGTTTAAATCTTTTTAATGCAGCTGTGTGCTACAGTGAAAACATCTTAAAGGCTTTGCTGGAAGGGTGTATTGTATGCAGGCCCACTGCTGAATGACTGCAGTGCAGAGCTACATTAATTTATTTAGAAGCAAACACTGAAGGGGGGGGGGAGACTAAAACTTTTACTTTTTTTTCCCAAAAGAGACATGAGCATGTGTAGGAATGTGTCTGGGATTCAACAGTTTACTCTTGGTCTGCTGGGAGATAAAAATGCAGATTCTCTAGATTGATACCATGGTTGTATCAGCTGCAATTATTTCCACAGGATACTTTAAACTTGGGGGAAAAGGGCAGGAATTGCAAGGAAATTGTGAAAACCACTGCTTGAAAGTTAAGAAGCTTTAAATATTGTTAATTCTGGCATTTTAAATTGCTTTCTAGTGCACAGCATACTGTCTGCTCTGCAGAAAAGGACTGAGGAGGTCCTGGTGGACAACAAGCTGTCCCTGAGCCAGCGGAGTGCTCTGGGGACCAGGAGGGACAATAATGTCCGGGGCTGCCTTAGGGAGGGCATTGCCAGGAGAGCAAGGGAAGGAATCCTGCCCTTCTACGCCACCCCGGTGAGGCACATCTGGAGTGCTGCCTCCAGTTCTTGGCCTCTCAGTACAGGATGGAGATCCTGGAGTGGGTCCAGTGGAGACAGGCTGTGGAGATGCTGAAGGGACTGGAGTAGCTGGCACTGTCAATTTAGACAACTATTTTTATTCGTAAGTTAGAAATATTGTACTATGCCAAGTCCAGCTAAAGACAAAATTGCTCCCTTTTAATTTCGGGGTTTTTTTACACATACAACATAGATTTGCTATAGCAACCAGCAGTGCTGCAGGTATTGCATACTTATCAAATGTGCACCAAGCTGGCAAAATACTTAGAGGGAAATTTTGTGCAGTTGTTATGATACTGTGAAGTTGCTGGGAATACTCTACAGAGCAATGGTGATATCATAACTGGCTTCCACAAAAGCACACTAATGCAGACCACCAGACAAAAGACGGTCAGCTTCCACTTACCAGCCAGTTTAGAATGAAAGGCCAAACTAGGCTGAAGAGAAAAAAAATTGTTTGGAAGACACTAGGTACTAGGATAAATGCTTTTTATTTTATGTGGGAAGAGCTCGTATCTTTTAAATCCTTTAATATAAATGCTGAACTGCTCTTTCATCTGAGTTAACAGTCACCCTTTGATGGATGCAAATAACTAATACAGACCAAACCCTACTAACTAAAAAGGAAAACATGGCAACACACAGATTCTCATTGCACTCAGGAGAATTTACATATATTAGTGCTGCAAAAAAATTCCACATAATGAACTGTGAAACAAGGTTTTAAGTAGTATAAGTAGCCTCATCTCCATGATGCTGGTGCTCCCTTACCAAAACAATTATGAGTTAAGGAGGGTGACAGATTTGCAAAGGAAGATCATTTTGTGGTAATAGAACTTGCACACTCAGAAAGCAGAATTTCAATTTCCCCAGCTCACATTCAAAGCTTTCTTCACTTCTCCTTTACTTTAAACTGTCCTTTTCTCTTGCCCTTCACTCTGTTTCTGAGTCTTCGTCCTCCACTTGTGCTTCTTGTCTCCTGCTCGCACTTCAGATTCCCTGGGACTGCTCGGATTCCTCTGTGCATCGAATGGCAGGTGGCCAAATCTTGTTTAAGTCAAAGGAAAGAATCCCAATGACTTTAGCAAGCTTTCAACTAATTCTGACCTAGACTTCCCCTTCATCTTTGCATCAGGATGTGAAAATTCCCCTTGTGTACTGAACACTCCAGATACTACTAAATAGAGTGTGCTGCGGGATCAGGAGACATCTGCTAAATAACCACTGTATGTGCATCCCATGAACTCCCCCCAAGGCAGTAGGATGTTATTAATTTGGGTTTGTTGTACTTACTATGCAGAGCTGTGAACAGCATCAGCAAACAGACAACACCCATTTGTCATTTGACAAGTTAGTCTTACTTCACTCTGAAAAAATTTTTCGATGTATGAGAAGTAGAAAAACCGGTTTTATTACAAGCAAATAAGCTGAATGAGGGTTACTAACCTAAAGCTTATTTTTGTTTTTGATTGTTACTAACCTATAGGCGTTTCGCAGAAGTTGTAAGGCATCCAGTCCAGTTTTGGAATGTATGCCAGGGATTAAGTGTTGGGGAAAAGGGCATATTAATTAAGAATAGAGCTGATGCAACTTCATGCCACGTGGTGACCATGCAGCCGGTTGGAGGCTGACATACTGCCTGAAACTCCGCCCTGGCATGAGGGGGGGGGCACAGAAGAGCCAACCCAAGAAGAAGAAACGCCCCCCCCTCCCCATTGCAAAATGGGGTTGGACCTTGAAAAGGTTTAAAAGCAGGGTTTTTGAATTGGAAGGTGTGCTCCTGGGTATACTGTGTGACCGGGACACCCAACACGTGTTGGAACTATATTTTTCTTTTCGTTATTTTCCTTTTGTTCCATGGACTTTTGGGTTTTTTTCTAAATTTAATAAAAGCAATTTTTCTAACAGGATGCTTCTAACAGGATGCATCCATCTTTAGACTAAATTTATCCTCAAATAAGCATATTCATCTGCTCTACTCCTATTGTCCAGGCAGAGTACTAGGACATATTCTCTAGTGTAGGGGTGAGATGGATTGAGACTCCCTTGAGAGCCCTTCACAGACTTTAATTGACCTGATTGTTTGGCAATTTTTCCTGATGTCCAATGTAAATTTCTTTTTTGCTCAATTTAATCCTATCACTTCCAATTATGTCTGATTGAACTGCTCAAAACAATTCTTCTCCCCTCTGTCTCCTAACAATAAGGATGCCACACATATATCTCTTATTAGCACATCTTTACTTTGGAACTTATTGGCAACTCTGACCACGGAGTTGATGCTTTATACCCACTTCTTAAAGAGCTCAAAGATATTTTATCATGCATGAAAGAAAACATAAACCTGTGAATGTGTGTAGACATCACAGGGCCTTCCTCCTTTCTTCCACAACTGACACATGTAATTAGAGTAAGAAAGCATGAATGTAGCTAAGTTACCTTATGCGAAGAGGCAAACTCAGTGACAACATGGACTTAAAGTCTCTCTTCCCCGCTGTTCTTACAATAAAGTTCAAAATATTTGGGAAGACAAAGACAAAAGGAAGAAGTTGAAACATCTTTCAAAAAGAAAGTACTAGTGGAGAAAGAAAAGCTGTATTTCCCTGTACTACTTACTGGATGATGTTGCAGCAGAAACACTAACTTTTCCCCCAGTTCCTCAAGCTACATCTCAAATTCATAAAACAATGGATTGCTCCCATACAGGTAAAACTGCAGCTCAGCACATCTGATGACAATACACTATTGCATGTAATACTCCTTTTAAGTTTAGTGTTTTTAGGAAAAACAGGACATTATAATTTCTCAGTATACTACATCTGACAAAGAAACCACAGGAGGAAAAAAGCATCTGGAAAATTCTTATACATATGAATTGGATCCAAATACCTAAGTAACAATGGACTCATTTCAGAGGCACACTTACCTACGTGACCAGTAGAGCCAGAAGAAGGGAGTCTGGCCTCCAACACTGAAAATGAACTACTGTAGCCTAAGTACTGACTCTAGCATTGGCAAACCATGCAGACTGTGTCTGCATGAACAGTCATGTTCCACAGACTGACTTATCCTGAGAGCTCTCTGAGCTGCCAGGATATGAGGCAATGCCAGTCTAATGACAGACACATTAGCATGTAGACCCATTTACCTTCCCTGCTTTCTGCAAAGAAGAATGTGTTACAGTCCATGGAAAGGGTACTCTGACCCACACCTGGATGAGAGCAATGGCACAGAGTCAATTCTGCCATGTTTCCAGAGGATGACAATTCCCCCAGGAGTGGGGAAGTCTCTCTCTGGAGACAGCTATGCTTTGCCTTTGCATTGCCCTCGTAAATTTACAAAATCCTCTCCTGTGCATGTTAAGACCACACATTGATACTTCTTGAGATTTTTTTCCACCTGAATTTCTTCTATGTAACCTGGATCTAAAGTGAACATATTTTCTTATCTGCCCAGAACAGTTATGCAACAAGAGAAATAACACATCAATGAGCTTTATGCACACATACACAAACTGCCTCCAGTCATAATTGCGTGTGTGTTTTCCCAGAGTGTTCATATTCAGAGGAGGGATATATTGAGTTAACAGAGCATTAGGTTCCCATCATTATATGTAATTCCAAATAACAACAACAACCAAATGAATTACATAGATAACTGAAAGCAAAGCAAACTATATGTATTTGGAGAAGGCCAATCTGTTAGAGCTTCTCATCACTAACGAATCCAAAACCACATTCTGTTCAGGAAATAGAATGTTAAAACAGTCTAGGTGGTTCTCTTAACATTAGTCAGGAATCAAAGCAGAACACTCGAATCAGAATTTTCTGACTGACAGCCAATCTCATAAATGCTGTAATATGGTTTTGAGCAAAGGCCACAGAGTCATTTGATTCATTAGGTGGCATGGACAACGAGGTGAAGGACATTGCCACAGTGAAGGTGTTAGGCTTAGCCTAACTACAACAGCTTACTTTCAGTCAGGGGTACAATGCCCTACCTGACCAAGCTGTTCACAAGCTGTTTGATACTCAGCTCGCTGACAGAGATCTTTCACACGCTGGTATTTGGGTAGAAAGTTTTCTTCTTGGGCATCTACCTTCTCATTCTCCCTCTTATGCAGCAGTTTACTGGGAAAAAAAAAATAGAATATTTATTTTTACACTAATATTATTTCCAAGATATAAATGCAGTTTGTTGAAAAGACTCAACAGGAGCAGGTTATTTTCCAAGTCCATAGCATCGCTTGTAGTCAAAACTCAATAGTCCAGTAGAAACTAGCACTTAGCCTCTCCTATAACACATAAGTTACTCATGTCATGCTCTCAGGGAGCATACGAAAACATGGTTGGACTTGATGATCTCGGAGATCTCTTCCAACCCAGCTGATTCTATGATTCTATAAAATAATCAAGACAGTGTGTTTCATGTCTGATTGGCAGGCAGTGACAACAGTCACTAAAAAGAGACCACATCCTCCTCATTCTATAGAGCTGCCCTTTGCAAACCCCTCGTGCCCCCATTTATGTATTAAGGCAGAGGCACAGAGGGAACGGCAGCAGCTGAACACACAGAAAAGCAGGGTTATTCATACTGCCATGATACAAGTGGGGAGAGGGGGGCAGGCAGCAGCTGAAAGCAAAATGGAACGCCTTTCCATCTCTCAATCCAAGTAAACTCCCTTCCCCCACCCAAGAGCACATTTATGCAGGCTGTAGGCAAAGGCCAGACATTCCCTCCAATCACACAATCACTGCCATTAGACAACACTGTGGGCCGCTGGCACAGCTGAATGGCTTTAGACTGTGCTAGAGTGTTGCTTTGGCTTTAACTATTCAGTATCCTTCTATTTAAAAAGACTGGGCTTTGAGATTAACACTTTCCTTACCCTCTTTCCACTAGGAATGAGTCTCTCCACACCTTCATTTTTTTCTTTAAATGGAACCTAGGAGGAAACAAAGAGAGGAAGAAGCAACTCCCACAAAATCAGTAACCAAGATATGCCCCAGCTTTCTCTCCCATCCCAGTTCCAACAGAAAACATGCCATGTAATTGCACAAGGGGACATCCAGTTCTGTGAAGCAGGTACATATGCCTCTCCAGTGCAAACCATAAACATACACGGGACAGATCCTACACAGGACAGATCCTTCTCACCGGGACAAAATCCACAACAGGTTCACAGGGTACAGTTTCTTCAACATAAGCACATTTAAGGCACAGTAGATTAACTGAATCATCCTTGATCACAAAGGATCACAAATTAAATCCAGATTTCATGGCTGAAGTTTGTGCTCTTATCCTGCCTACTACCCACGAAGTAGCCTATTCAAAAGCAACTGCTCCTTTCTCCATCTCCCTCCACCCAACCACTTCTAAATCAAATACATCTCCTTTCCTTTTTCTGCTGATTTTCTCTAGCAAGCATCCAGTCTAATTCTCTTCCTCAGTCTTTTTCCAATGAAAGTATTGATGGAAAGTCTTAAATAACAACTGCAGTTTTGAGTTGTAGCCTGTCTTATACTTTGACATACAATCAACCCTTTCAATTCAATTACTCTACAATTTATTCAAAATGAAATGCTTTGCTACAGATGATGCCACGGAGACAACTAAAATCTGTAACTCACATAGCTAAAGATCTTCACATGCATTCCTCTCTTCTACACAGACTATATTTAGTATATACATATGCCATATATGCCATACATCCACTATGTGAACACGTCAAAATGAAAATAACTGAAGTGAGTCATATATTGCCAAATAGTCTTCAGACCTTCCAGTGAATTATGTAATCATATAGATGGTAATTTTATTGCGTTCTCCTTTAAATTTGCTGCATGCTGCTGAACACTTGTTCAGTCTGTTGTACACACACATACATGTTTCCACACACATTTCCAGTTCTCACCTATTTACTGGTCTCTCAGAATCCAGCAACTTTAGAATGGATTTACCATCCATATCAGAGGGAATATCCAATCCAGCAATATCTAGAATTGTAGGTGCGAGATCAATATTCAACACAATGTGAAGATTCCTGAAAAAAACATACAGGAGAATACAGTTTAAAGTCCATGTAATGACACCAAGCAACTCCAGCTCTTCCACAGAGCCCAAGGGCCTGAAAAGGTTTATTTTGTGACACCTGCAAATAAAAGACGACACAATCCAATTCCTTTACATGAAGGGAATTGTAAAAATACATAGCTAAGTTGCATACCCTCAAAGAGGACTAATTTAGAACTTTGGCATAGAGCACTTTTGAGAAAGCAAAGTAGTTCATAAGGCAAAGTTAATTAATTATTGCAAAAGTAGTTAAAAATGTGAGATAGCATTGGAAAAACTTCTCGGGTGTCTTACAGAATGAAAGCGTCCACCAAATATGCACTTTATTAAAAAGTAGATTTGGCAGGTTGCACATGCTTTATCCGTTTTGAAATACGGTATAAAAAAGAAAAGAAAGTGAGCATACTGCTCCACAGACACTGTTCTACAGCACTGAGCAGAAAGAATCACTGTGTTACACGCACAAAGGAAGGATGGGACCAGATGGGCTGCTATACATGTCAGTGCAGAACTCCAGCTCAAAATACAGGACAGAAGAAAGCTGTTGAATTCCCACTAATTAATGAGACAGTAGTTAAAATTTACTGCATTTTTGACTAAGTAGACAGGCACTGACAAGAGCATGGATGATGAATTAATGTACCTAATTTGATTTTAATTACTAATAATATGATGTAGCATATTTGATAATAGAAATGAGACTTTAGTAATGACTTGCTGCAGTGACTGCTATTAAAATTTTGTTGGCATCAAAAGGGAGCAATGACAATTACTCCACAGGAAAAACAAAGTTCACACAAAACATGCATGATTGATGTTCCACCATTTAAAGAAAATCAGACTGAGAGGAAAGAAATTCATTTTCTGATATACTCCCCCTCCAAGGTATTTTATCCTGTTCTTTCTATTCTTTCATCTTCAGAAGTCTATCAAAAATAAAATTCAGTGGGAAGATTTCACCGCTTTTATGGATGTCTGGGTGTAAAGATCCTTGAACTAGAGCAGATAATGTGCTTGGTCTCTAGCATTAAATGTTGCAGAAAGATCAGCTCAGTCCACTTGGGTCATATTAGCCCTGCCTCTCCAGGAAAGCTAAAAACTGCAGTCAAAGGAAGGAGAGCCTGTTCTCAGATGGCTATTTAAGCTCACTTGAAATTTTGGGCGGCTGAAGACAAAACTCCTTCAGTGGTGACATAACATGTTTAAACTCCAACTAAGGAATCCCATCCTGCTTTTTAAAGAAGCAATAACTACTGAAAACAAATTAGACATACAGTGCAGTATCTACAGAATTTAACATTTTTGTGCCTACAGATAATGTGAATCAATGAATTTAACCGGCATATGGAATGAGATTGTTTTTTACTACTTGCTATTGTATTACACACTAAATTCATTTCCCCGCAGTTAAAAAAAAAGGCGTCTGAAAGACTGTGTGTGCTAATTATGCCAAAACATACACACTAATATAAATACAAGGCAGTAAATTATGTCACTCTGTCCAAAATTATTACTTAAGTGCAAATATTTGTTATTTGAAATAATTGCTTAGAAAGTGTATTTACATGATTTCTTAGCTGATCAAAGCCACCTTTTTAATTAGCAGGCATACTCCCCATGCTTGTGTGCATCCAACAGCCCTAACCATGTCATCTTGAAGAATGAACCAAAAAGAACCTTTTGCGGATGATAATACATGAGCCATTCTTTATAAACTGAAACAATAATTATCTGCTGTGGCACTGAACATTACATAATATATTTTTTAACTTGAAAACTACATAGTTAGATGTATAATTTGCACCCCTCAAAAGAATGCAAGTAAGCGTTTCCTAGAGTGGACATATTTCAAAAGTGCAGCAGCTTATACTGCACGCCCACGCAAGCAAAAAAAGGCACTGGCCTTGACTTTGTTGTACCAGCACATGCTATCAGTTCTGCTTTCTGAGTAGACATATTTTTCTGCCGAAGATGAGTAGGAATTCAGTCAGGATGGCAGAATTTTGTGCCTCCCTTTGGCTGCCAGGTCAACACAAGTAGAGATGTGAACATAAAGAACTTTTCAGGTCACAACATATCCACACACAATAACCAAGAACTTACAAGGACCCAGCCTCCACATTTGGACCTCGGACATAGAAAGGAACTCTGATATCAAACTCATATGGCATGGACTTCCCTTTCACCAGCCCAAACTGCCCAATATGATAACCATGGTCCGCTGTATATATTATATATGTATTGTCCAGTTCTCCTGTTTCAACCAATGTGTTGTAAATCTGAAAAAAAAGCGTAAAAAAATATGAAATTCATTCTACTGAGTAGCACTATATGTGAAATAGTGGATATAATTTTCTGCCTATGTGTAATATACAAATAACAGCTCAGGATGGCACTGACTTACCACAACAAGCCACTGTGAATAATCTATAATTGCATCTTAATTTCACTAGCTGAATACTGTGAATATTGCAAGGTGAACTTCTGTTTTCTCTTTTAAGGTAGAGCACATTAGCATGTTCCTCTCAAGAGTCTGGGTTCAGCATTTTGTGTAAGAGCTATCAAAGTAGTACTAAATTCATATAGTAACAGAGAGAAGAGTTTCAAGGTGTCATTTTTCAAATCTTCTCTCAACCTTTTTTCTGGAGCAAACGATTTTAATAAAATGACAGTATTTTAAATCTCACACATATTTAAGCAACACTCAATGATCTTGCCTTCAGACAAATGAGTTCCCATTATGCAGAATATTTGCAAAATATCTTCCAGATAAATAACATTCAGTTGTACTCTCTCTCACAATGGAGAATCAAGAGGAGATTTAACACTGTGTTTGCTTTTCGAGATTTGTATGAGGATCTTTATGTGAAACATATCAACCAGAGCACCAAGATCAATTTTTGTGTGATGCTGGGGTACCACCAAGGTGGTGCCTCACATATATCCAGAACACAATGCACAGAAGAAAACAAACTGAGGTGGTCGGTGTAGGGGCTTATTTTTGCCTCTTTTATGTGTTGTTTTGTTTGGAGGTTTTTGCTTGTGTGTGTTTGTGGTGGGGTTTTTTGTTTTGTGTGAGGTCTTTGGCTGTTTTTAATTTTGAAAGGGTATTAGACACATATAATCCAGTAGAAAAGATCAGGCTCACTTGGTAATCAGAACTAAAAACAACCTGACTGATTCTGCCCGCAGTGAATCACCCGGAGTGACACCATTTTACTGAACAGAAAATCCAAGCGGTGTAGTAACTCGCCCATGTTCCCTAATGCTAGTAAATCTGAAACATCTGAACAGATTTGTTAACATGAGGCAGAGATCATACTGTCCTGAATCAGTAATTAGAAGATATTAGTAACAAATTTATGCAATGCCACCCATATAATCTCATCTTTGCCTGTAAGGCAAAGGTATCTCATTGTTATCTAATGCAGACAATTAACATTTTAAAAGTATCAACTTGTGTATTTATTTATTTCCAACATTAAGCATCCTGGGCTAAGTTTACCATGGGATCATTCCAGTTAGAACTCCTGTAACTTTTTGCTGCCTTTGTTTCCTTCTCTCAGAAACTCAGTGTTAAAGGATTAGAATAGGCACACATTCAGGTAGTTATTTCCAACAGATTGCACGATGACTTTTCTCTATCAGAGGACATATTTTTAGGACATATAATATGTATTTTTTCACGTGATCCCTTCTTCTCCTTACTCAGTAATGGCTCTGTGGCAACAAATCAGCTCACATCAACCACTTCACGGTACCTGTCTCAGGAGATGAGAATCCTTATATACTGAATAAAGAGACAAAATGATTAGAGGTGAGAGGATTACACCCTATTAGAAAACTGATGCAGTCCTTCTCCTCCTTCTGTCTCCCTTATCTTCATCTACACGACAATGTACAGCTTAACTCAAGAAACAAGCACCTGTTTAGAAAAAACCAAAAGAGGCAACTATTAATCTTACCATCTCCATAGAGTCATCCACAGACATGAGTGTTTGAAGGCGCTTTCTCTGTAGCATGTTAGTGAACTCCATGTGTATAGGCTTCATGGGACCAGTATACCTCATTATCCAGTGTTTGTCTGGATTTGGAGCATAGTTGTAACTGGGAGTGCTAAGGAACAGAGAGAAAACCAGAATGTTTTAGTCAAGTAGAAAAAGCCATACTAATGAATATTAGTATTTGTATTTGACAAACACTATAGGACTTACTCTCTGAAGTGCACAAGAAAATAACAGATTTGCTTTGGAAATGTCTTACACTTTTACATTATGAAACATAGGAAAATGAAAACAACTCTGTGGGGAATAAAATCTATGAAAAGAGTAAATACACTTTGTTTTTGCAGTGACTTCAGAACAATATGGATACATTTGAAGGCCAAGAGACTAGCCTCAGAAGTCTCAACTCTGCAACTACGATCGGGATGAAGCACGTATTACAGAGCTCCTACTCATGGAATTGCTTTGCTTTCACTCTGCCCACATTAGCACCAAATACTATGGCCTGTGCAAGCTGTCTAAAAATAACTACAGGACTTGCTGAAAAGGTTCTATTATGTTCTTTAACAGCTTTCTGGAATTCAGCATGACTGGCTACTTGAGTATTTTCACACTCATGCATCAGAGAAGCACAGGCACTCTGCCTACCAGTATCCAACTGCATATGTGCAGCGAAAGTGGATACATAGCTGGATTTTAAAGACCTGTCAAGAAAAGCAAGGGTGAAGAGAAATAGGTTTGTATTCTGAAGACACATTCCAGCCATCAACTCTTTTCTGAGCATCAGAAACTGCAAAAACTGGATTCAATGTCCCCCTGAAGTCTCACTGCCCCTCCAAGTTCTTACAGTCCTGAGACACGACTAAAGTGACAAGGACAAATATAACAGATTGTCCACAGTTTCACAATGTTGGGAGTCCCAGCTATCGCTCTTCTGTGCAATTATATTGCTCTAGGTTAGCTGCATCTAAGTAAGGTGTTTTTTACCACCATGATGTCAGCTCTCTGCATCACCAGCTCCCTAAGAAGTTATAGTACAGCTTACCTACAATGCGTATTCCTTAAAAGTTCACTAACACCTAAGGCTGAAAATGACCTTTTATAATTTCTTCACACCCTGGTTCAAACACATCGCCTGCAAAGTCTAAATTACTAAAGATTACTTTTCTTAACTCATTTGGTTAGGCTTCCTTTTTTCATTCAGAGTAATAAACTCAGTCTATGCAAATGCACAAGCCCAGAGGACGACACAGTAACACAGGAAAAAACAGCAGTTACTCAGTTATTTTCCTCTTAGCAACACAAAATTTTCTGACAAATTCAGCTCCTATTTGGCAAAATACTACTGCAGATTTTGTGTATGCAACGGAGCAGCAGGGTAACTTATTGATATAAACAATAGCATTGTAAGTTGAAACTTATAATCAAAATACTGTGTATCTAATGTATCTTTGACTACAACAGGCAATCTTAAGAGATTTAATATAAATCCGAAACCAATAATCTGACAGTGAAATGTTTTATGTTGAAAGCCTCTCTTAGATACTATCTGAAAAACGTGCACAGGTGGCAAGTGAAGGCTTCTTCATACAGGGAGGAAAGGGCTGGTGTTTATTCTCCCTGCAATGTTAATAGCCTCTTGAATTTCAGAATGTTATTGTGGCCAAAATAATGACATTGCTTCTTTGAAAATGCTGACAGTTATGGAAACTGTTGCTATGTGAGGCCCAGAATGAATCAAAAATGCTTCACAAACTCCTTTTCAGCTTACTTTGTGATTTCCTGGTTGATTTGAGACCTCCTACTATATAATCCAACAAAAGCATATGATTTTCTTTGATTGCTACAGATGTAACCCTCTTATACTTAACAGATTTGTCTGTCTTGTAGGAAAAATACACCAATGTAACACTCCTAGAAGTTGGTTAAGATAACTCCTTCAAATGCACCCAGAAGAGAAGTCCCAGTCAGATTGCATTTGAGCTTGAAAAAGATGGGTGGTAAAATGACCCCTCCATTGCAGTAACATTTCTGATCACTGTTAAGCTGCCCAGCTGTCACGTTCTCTGCAGCTCATGGCTTAAGCAGTAATAAACGAAAATCAGCCCTGTAGCCAAGGGATTTGCTCTGTGAATAGTTTTCAAACACGACAAGACCACAGACGCACACAGAAAGGAGCTCTTCAGAACGAGATGGAGAGAGACTGCAGTATAGGGCAGAATGGTGATACCAGCCAGAATAAGGAATAAAAGAAGCAAGAGAACAGCACAAAAAAATGCCATAGAAGTACATCCCAGAGCTCCCAAGCAAAGCAGCACCCTGCCTGCCTATGCTAAACCCCATGCCACCAGCTTTTAATCACTGCCAGCAATAAAGCACGATGCAGTGTGGACGCCAGCCCGGGTCAGCATGGCAGTCCCACCTGCACAGTCCCACAGTCCCAGTCCCACACCTCGCTCTGCGGACACAGCTCCAGAATCCGCCTGGAGACGTGGTGGGCACTGCCCCCAGGAGGAGCACAGAGCCATGCCCAGGGTGTCCTGCCTCCTGAGCGTGGGACTAGGCAAAGGCTGCTCAGGGTATTTTGCTTACTGGTTTAGGGCAATTGCTAAGTGTTCCTTCTGCCTGAGTTCTGATCCTGCCCTACCATATCCACATGGCAATGAAACAGCGAGAATGGCCTTCAACCCTTTATCACTGACAGATTTACCCACCACTGAGGGATTCCCTGGAATACAGGAACAATGGGAAAAAACCAGAAAGAGAACGACTTGCACCATTTCCCTCACTTTATGTCCATGTTCTGCATTTTTTACATTTATTCTTAAACCCAGGCCAATAAAAACCCTTACAGATTATTATGCTCATGCAGTGCTGGAAAAATTGTTTAGAAGATGACTGACACTTTCTTTGTGTGAGATGTACATAAAATTCATAGTCAAAAGAAAAATACAGTTCCTTAATCTATCAAGGCAATTTCTTTTATTAGAAACAAAATTTCTTTCCATGAAGCAACACTTTCTGTGAAATTATCATCATAAGAACAGTCACCTAAAATTAAAAGAACACAAAAACAATAATCTTGTAATTACTTTATAAACAGGAAGATAAACCTAATTTGTGTGAACAAAAACATTTAAAACGTAAGCAAAAGAAAAATACATGTAGTCTGTATTTTTCACATCTGACCTTTCTCAAGTCCTTCTACTCTTTTTCATTCGACTAGCAAGTAAATCAGTCCAGAATGTTGCATGATAGATGATTATCATCTCCCTGATCCAAATGCCTTCTAAAAGAACCTAGTAAACCTGAGGTCAACACTGAGTACAAGCCATGAGACACTGCTCACTGGTCATGCTATAATTTTCATTTCAAAGAACATAAATGAGCACAATGTGGCAAACAAACAGGAAATATTTCATGGTTGTAGATCTATGCCACAGAATTTCTCTGGGCACAGTAGAAAATAATGAAACATATATAATTCTAAGTTATGCAATAACCAGACAATAGAACAAAGGAAGCTTTTTCCCTCAGATTCTATTTTACAGTAAAGCAGAAAAGCTCAAATGGATTTCACTGGACTCTGGACTAGGCCTGAGCAGCTCTGGCCACCAACTGATTACTATCTCCATCTGTTCCCAGCTCCTTCACAAAATCCAAAATAAAACAGAATTCCCCATAAGAAGCGGGGGGTGGGAGGATAGTGGCACATAGGAAGAAAGTTATAAAGGCTGAACATCAATGTAGGCATGAAGCCAGTAATTAGAAAACTACTGGAATGTTTTCAGTAGTGTCAAGAGGTGATTTGGGAGAACCACTCTTTTTGTCCACGTGTGAGGAGATACATGCAATGCAGCATTAGAGAGCTGTACCTGTAAAATGTCTCTGTGCTATAAAGCACAACCATCTCAACATGGAGCTTGTGAACATGTTAAACTCAGGAACCAGGTGATACTGTTTTTGGGATCCATTCAAGACACTGTACTGGGTCATGTACAGACATACCAGCTCATTCAGAAATAGCTTGTCTAATTTGGTGCTCCAGGGCTCCATTTGCTTTCTTTCCATATACCAAACAGGATAGTAAGTATTGCATATTACGGGATTTCTGCTAATACCCATACAATAATATAGTTTATACATAAGGATAGAGAGATAGGAATTTCCTCCCCTGCAGAATTTACAGCCCAAGAACCACCTTTGGATGTCCCTGCTCAAAATAAAAACAGTGCTTTAATTTCCAAATAGGCTGCAACAATGTCCAATTAATTCTGCAGCCATACTCAAGATACTTGTACCAGTCTGAAAAGACCCACACACAAAAAAATAAAATGAAAATCTCGGAACTCTTCTTATTTGTGACAAGGTTATGCCAAGAGTATTATAAAGAAAAACACTTTTACCCAGGACTTTGATACTCCAGAACCTGAAAATCAAAGTGGGGTTTTTTTTCTTACATGTGCTGTGAGGCATTAGGAAAGAGATGTGAGTACTGAGGGGCTGAATCTTCAGGGCCATGAGGAGCAGCATGGCTTATAACCATCAGCACGGGCCTGTGAGGGTACATCTTCTTTGATAGTCTGAAGAAGGTAATACTGTCATTGGTAATCAGATCAGTTAGATAATCCTGCAAGTAGAAGTAAAAGTATAATGAGATAATTGAAAAGGAATTTCAAATTGGAGGGTGACATGGGAAGGGGAGGTCTGAGGCATCATGAGAAACAGGAAAAAAGGAGCTACCTCACCCACAAAGACGGGAGGAAAGAGTAAGTTAAAGATGTTAAAAATCAAAAAACTAAAACCAAATCCTCCTTTCTTCACTGTATAGAAATACAAAACCCAGCAGCTTCTAGCTTGTCCTCAGAAATGAATGGCTTTAAAGAAGATCAAATGGTACTCTTTTTTGTCAAAGTGGGTAATTACATTATGAAGATCACAATATTAAGTACAATGATCAAGTATTAATCAAAAAATAGTAAAAAGAAAATCAGTGTCAGTATCTTCAAGGTGTATAGTCCGACCTTGCATCATAAAAGCACTTTGCAAAACAAAATGGATTTTTTTTTTTTTAACCCCCCTCTGAACCAGAAGTCAGTAAAAGATGGTGGGCTAACTGGACCAAAAATTTAATTCTGTTACAGTGACAATCTGATAGAGATGTAGCTCTACCATGTGTATGTTGAGAATTTGGAAAACTTCCTTTAGAAGACTTGGACTATCTTTCTAAGTATCATTACCATTCTTCTGATACCTGCAAGAGCTATAGGGATTGAAGACAGTATTTTTAACAAGCCACATTCTCACTCAACCTGCTTCACAGGAAATGCTACAAATATAAATACCCCTCAAACATGAGTAGAATATGAAACTGCACCTTTAAAAAAACTAAACTAACTGTTAGGGCACAGCAGAATGTAAAATGAGACATAACATCTGCCTCTGGTAACCCAGCAAGTACAAGGTGTGGGACAGACCAGACTGCACCTCCTTTTAAGTAGAGCTCTCTGTCTGTCGTTCAGACACGTTCCCCTCTTCAATGCACTTTATCTGAGAAGTCACCTTATCATGCGCCAAAGGAAGTCTTTTCCATGGACTGTGTTTACTTCCCCCAGGTTATTTCCTGTCTGGCACAGAACGAGGTCAGCAAAGTCTCCATTTGTAACTTTGCACCTTGGTCCCAACGCAAGCTACATCTGTTATGAAACTGTCATGGTCATGACTGTTCCTGCGGTATTTTCACTCATGAAAGGAGGTATAAATAGGCATCAACTGATGGACTTGTATTCGTAAGAATATTCAGGGAAAGACAATGTACAATAAGCCTGATCAAAGCAAAACTGACTTCTGAACATGCTTTCAATACCTGAGACAATACTCATAGTCAAGAGGGATTACTGAAGTGCTCTCAAAAAGTGCTGTTTATCTTAAATGTGCCTCCTCTTTAACCTGGTCAGTCACTTTAATTCTGTAACTCATCTTTGATTTAGCCATTAGAAGAGCATAGTTTTCCAACTTCATTTTGAAGATGAAGGTTTTCACATGGGCAAAGTGAAAAACACTGCAAACCCAGTGTTTAACAGGCCAAAAGACCAAACGAACATTTAAATTAGCTGATTTCTTTGGGGGTTTTTTTTAAAGCTCCTTATTGTAGAGGTTGTAACTGTACAGAGTTAAAATTCATGTAAAAAAAGTTGACAGAAACTGAAAAAGAAAAATCAAAGTAGAATACATCCTGTGAGAAAATCTGAAAGTATTTCATTTTCAGAGCATAAGTGCTTAGCAATCACTTTGGAGGACAAAAGGTTTTTTTCTAACTTCCCACTGACACATAATTAACATTAACTATGTTAAGTACATAGGACTAAAATATAATCTGATTATACTGCTCATTGCTGGAAAATTAAGTTTCCAGCAACAAAAATGACAGGAAAGAAAGAGAATCCATCTTGCATTTCAGCTTCTGTTGGTTCATTTGAACTCCAATGTTAACACCAACCAGTGCTGTTGTTCTGCACACAGTCATCTGTTTATTACTGTAGCTGTCAATTATGCAAGAATGTGACTATTATAAAAACATTTGTGTTTTCATCAGCCTTTTTATTTTTTTAATTACTAAACTTGGTACTGAAAACTACAACAAGTGAAAACCTAAACATTTTCAAGTATTGCATACACAAAGCTGAGCTGAGGATACTGGAACACAGCCCTTCCTGTTGACTCCTTGGTACAATGGATGCAGATGGAGAACGGTGCCTATGAAACCACTTGCCTGACACGGTTCCACATAAGATATCCTTCCATCGTAACATTTCCTGGTACATGGCTCTAAAGATTAGCTCTCTCATTCTTCATAGATCAGAAAGAAAATAAAAGAAATAATTCAGTACACCAGTTTCCCCTTCCCCTTAGCAGCTGGTGCTGGAAAAGGAAACCCTAGGTGACTGTGGAGTTTTACCTTTCAACACAAAGTACATTCAGTTAAAAAGGTAAATGGGGCAGAGGAAAGGGGAAATCAGATATCAACTGTTTAAGGGAAATACTGTGAACACAATGCTAATGAAACACAAACACGAAGGCAGGATTTCTGCTCAAGAAGAGAAAGCAAACCAAATCCTTGTTAAACAAACACACATTACAAACCACTTCAGAGTGAGTCTACTTCCTAAGTTATACACTAAAACTAGAGCAGTTTACAGACAGACTTATTTACCTTCATACTTCAGAGTCACTTCAACCCATTTCAGGACTTCCCTAAATCTGGTTCCTTTGGAAAGGAATACTTTTGGCTAAAATAAACACACTCCTGACTGTAAACAAGTACTGAGCTGTAACATGTTAGTCAAGTTAAAAAAACGATACTGCATTTGGCAATGACTATCAAGCCTTTTCGTAAGTTTGGTCAGGACATAACATCCTTGAAAGGTTATTAGGAAACATGTGCACCTGTATGCATGGAAAGATAAACATAATAGTTAATTTCTCTACTCATTCAGAATTATCCTTAGTTCTACCAAGACTCTATGAATTCTCAATCGTATTGTGTCTATGTTACAAGTTCCTTAAACTAAAAAGATGGGTCTAGCTAGAGGGAACTGTATTCTTACCTCAATTATGCCTGTGTAACTCCACTAAAGTAGGTTCTATACCAAGGGAATAGATGACAATCAGACTCAGCACATAATAATTAAAGTACAAAGCACAGAAATAGTTATCATGCAGCATTTAAATCCATTTTCACATCTTCAGCTCATAATACTAATACAGTCTCAGGACACGTTGCTTGTTTCCATTGTGGCCAACAGTGTTTTCAGTACCATGACCCTCACAGAGTGGAAGACAACAATGTCCAAACACTCCTGCCATTGGGTGTAGTAGATAGTATTACCTGTACCAGCTTCACGTACAAAAAGAATCCTTTAGTTAGACCGAAACCATAAAGTGAAACTTTCCTGTGGTCATGTCCAAATGTTAACAAAAATAAATCAACAGGACCTACCCTGGAGTAGTCATATCCATGCTTCTCCTTCACTCCATTTCTACACAGTGTGTAGTTGTAAAATCGAGAGTTTTTAAGTAATCCAACCCATTCTTTCCAACCAGGAGGCACATAGGAGCCATTGTATTCATTTAGGTACTTTCCAAAGAAAGCTAGGGGCAGAGAAAGCAGAAGTGTACTAAGAAGGCATAACAGAAACACTTCAAAGACACCATATTTAACGAGACTCCTTCCTTTCTGCTTCTTTTTAGAACAACTTGAATCTATTGTCATGGAAAGAATAATGATAAGTTCTAAGTTTGCCTTTGGGCTTTTTTTATTCGTATCTCCAGTAATGCAGATCTTTTGATTTACAACCTGACTTATGTACAGGAGAAACTGGACCACAATTATCACTATACTTTTAGTGCCTGATATATTTGGAGTGAGATGAACAAAACAGACAGTGCTTAAAATAATGTCAGTTACCACATTATCTCATCCTACTCTGAATCACCCAATTTAGCTACATTTTTCATTTTGGTTACACCCACTTAAGCCATCTCCACCTACTGAACCGGCAAAAGCAGTGCAGTCACTAATAGGAGGTTTGCCTGGGAGAAATGATGAAAAATGAGGACAATAAATATGATGGGACTTTAAACTTGCTGCATAGAAGAAATGAAGGCTGTCTGGCAGAACAAGTACTAGGATTCCTACAGGCTGGTAGGATGTGAATTACAGCAGGTAGACTTGAAAAGCCAGCCTCAAAAAGCCTTTATTCCTCAAGGCCTCTTTTTCTACTCCTTCAAAAACCCAACAAACACCACCACCACAAAACAAACAAACCAACCTACCTCACCAAACCAAAATGCCAACACCACAAAACCAAAAGAACCAAGGGATTAGGAAGCTAAACTGTATGTTTGCTGGACCAACCAGTACTACTACAAACTTCAAAACTAAAAAAATTAACAACCCTACAAATGAACTCCAGTGCTTCCCACATCTTCCTATTTTCATCATAGTCATGTTCAAGGAGGACTCCCCATTCCAGAGAAACTGTATTCATAACCTTCAAAATATTCTCCTTAGCAGGTTACTTTTGAAACTTGAGAAACTGAGCAGACAAGGTTCTCAAGTTCAATCTTCTGCTGTTTCTGAAGCAGGTAGACCTGAAGAGATCTTTGGGAGGGGGGGAACTTAAAAAAATACTTTCTTATGATTGACATCCTTCATAGCGGATAACTCAAGACTTTTACTGAAGGACAGAAATTAACATCAGCCTCCAATGATGGCAATTTCCATTTAAATTTGTTTAATAACACAGCACATTTAACTACATGAACGAAAATCTCTCATTGACACCTTACGATCACTTTTTACTTGTAAAAGTACTATTTCTGTGTGTTTCTATAAATTTAGTTTGCAAATTAGGAGAGGTAGATTGAAAATGTAATACAGATTCACTAAGATCTTAGGTCTAAATTTAAAAAAAATAAAACAATGTAAAAATACAAAACATAGGAACACCAGGACACTTGCAATGGCTATGCAAGTTAGTAGACACTGCAGGTTCTTGAAATAGTTGTTAAATATAAAAATTATTACAATAGACAAACCATCAGTAAACACAAATCAAATTATCTACGAAGAATAAAACATTAACCTTGCTGTGGTAGTCGTATGATCATTGGTATTAGTGCCAGGAATGATAAATGGGAGGGAAACAGAAACCAATTAATAAGGTTATGTGCACTTCCCCTAACTTCTTCCTTTCCAGATTAATTCAGGTCTTCATTTTAGAAAAAGAAAACAAGGAAATTATCTATTTAAGACAAAAACTTTAAAGCAACAATATGTTAAACTCATGTGAATAGTTAGAAAGAAAATAATGATCTTGTTGCAATTATTATTATTAAAGATCTATACTAGATTTTGGAAGCCTCAAATACTACTATTAGTAACAACTATAATACAATTCTATAGTATATGTATATCACAACACAAATAGAACGAGCTTTATGTGTGTTTCTCATCATGACAAAAGGCATCAGCAAGAAAAGTAACAATACCACTGTCACAGGCAAGAACCTAAATCTAAGGTCTGGGATAAGGAAGAAGGAATTCAGTGTGAAACACATGCCACATGGTTTCTGATCCTTTCTACAGGATATTTGTTCCTACAAAGCACTGCATGCACAGAAGCTAATCTGTTTCTTAGGAGTACATTTGATCTTGCCAATTACTCCTCGGTCATTATTTATCCTGAACACCTTTCTGGGAACTGATTGTCTAGAGAAGTCAAACCAGATGACTGCCCCAAAGCACAAAAGGAGCAGTCCCTTCTCTTCCATTCTTAATTTGCTTCATATATTTGTTTTGTGAAAAAAAATCAAAACACATAACTCCTTTTCACAGCATCTTTCTTGGTCATTCTGTGCACTTCAGGTAACTGCAGGGCATATTCTACATGTGCGAGGCCTTCAGCTGAAACGTGCACCTTATTTTATTCCTACCTTCTGAAAAAAGTCTTGGGATTTTTCTTGTTTGTTTGTAAATAAAGATTTCCTCAAGTAAAAGTACAAGAAACCTAAACCAACACACAAGACTGAAGCTCTGGCACTATGCACTGCTGCGGTCCATTACAAGAATAAATTAAAATATTAGATATATCAGCCTGTGCAGTGGTAAGTCTAAGGACACTTTCAGATGGAGCCAGCCTTGACCTTACCTGTCTTGTACCCTGTGTTGTTGAGGTACACTGCAAACGTACGGATTTCATGCTGAGCCTGCCAGGATGGAGAAGAACAGTTCTCATTGTTGGTGTAAGTGTTGTGGTTGTGGACGTACTTCCCCGTAAGAACAGAGGAGCGCGATGGGCAGCACATGGGTGTTGTCACAAAGGCATTGATGAAATGAGCACCTCCCTGCTCCATGATTCGTCTCGTTTTATTCATCACTTGCATAGAACCTGGAAGAGGAAAAACATTTCTGAATTATTTTCTTGTTTCGGTCACAAGAGCTACATAAGAGTTCACTTAACATCAGAGACCAGAATGAAGCACAAATATAGTAAGGGCACTGTAATTCCAAAGTGAATCCAAATCCAAAGAGATTATTGTCCTGTCTCAGTGAAGCTCTCCCATTGTTCCAGTAAGGACTAAATACTGAGGTCCTAAATTAAGATTTGACTCAAGCCTATTGTCATGGATCATAACCCTTCTTTCATTTCTCTCTCTCTAAATTCAAGATTTACTGCTGTAACTTTCTGCACCTTTTCTGTAGCCTTTCTGGCGCCACTAGTACTGTTCCACTAGCTGAGGGTGAAATGCACTTTGTGCAGCAACCCTGACCAAAGCTTGCATAGTCGTTAGTGTTATTTAATAGTCCTAAGTGTTATTTAATCTTTGGTTCTAAAAGAAACTGATGCAATGCCTTTTGAGCCAACCTTCTGCAAAAGGCTGAGGGTTGCAGCCACAGAATCATTGATGCTGGAAGACTATTCAGTCCAACCTACTACTCAAGCAGGGTCTGCTAGAGTTGTTCTCTAAATAAATTGTTCTTTCGCTATTGGGAGTTATTAGGAGATACTGATTTCTGTACTTGTCACTGAACCAAAGACAACAAAGCCCTCCGAATAATTTCCATAACCAGTCCACTGAGTTCTATCTGCTTCACTTATCCTGATAACAGAACTACCTAAAACTACCTACGTTTTCTTAGGCGTGGTTCTGCAGAATCAGGTCTTTAGATGACTGCTTGGGACAGATAACCATGTATTTTACAACCATCACCTAAAAACAAACAAGCAGGCCTAACTGGCAGGGACTTGGACAAAACGAGACAACAAGAGTAGAAGTCTTTTTGCCAACAATTACTGAAAGACACACTGCTGCCAAATGGTTGTTCTGTTTATTTAAGACAAGACTTTGGTCAAAGACTGGATCTTTACCACACACATACACCTAGCTAAACCTGGATCTGTATCAGAGCTCATCCTCAACCCAAAGACACCAAGGATCAGAGAAAAAAGAAATTTAATTTCCCTTCTCTATCAAGTGCCTAATAGTTAAAACTGCACCAGAGTGAGCTAGGAAAAATTTTCTTGATCTAGGAAGAATTTCCATTTTCCAAAGAATTTGTAATGGTACCTGCCATCAGCACAACCTTGCAAAGGGGAACAAACCTGTCCATCACCAGCTCTCGCCTCTTGCTATGAGCAGGGAAAGCCAACAGACAGCATGGAGATGAAGGTGTGGTTTCATGCTAGGTTAGGGCTGGACTTACCCAAGTCCGAGTTGGATTAACAGTTCAGCTTTAATCAATGCATCCTGCAACCATCTGGCACAAACTATGTTGTTTCCGTCAGTAATGGGTTTAGGTTTCTTCTAAGCTCTTTAAGCAGAGATTTCATTATGATATCGCAACAGTAAATCGACTGATACAGGGCACATTGATATAATCAGGAGTCAAAACCCAGAGGGAAAATGGTCATAAGCCACATAGGAAACCTGACTCTCTAGCACAGGGAAGGAAGGCTAATTGCTACTGCAGATCATTTTACCTAAAATCTTCCATGGTACTAGTTCACTTGAGATCATTCTGCTGGAACGAGTATTAAAAAAAATAAATTAAAAATCTGTTTGTGCATTTCTCAGATCAGAACACATCTCTGTCGTATCACTTTGTGACAAGAAGCAAGGCAGGTTATTGCACTGACCCCTTGGAACTTGCTAAACTTCAAATACCGTAAAGGAGTTTCTGATGAAAGCAAGATTGATTTATTTGCTTCCATTGTTGTGGGATAGATGTCAGTGCTTAAAGGTACCAACACCAAAGTTAACATTTGTAAGAGCCAATTATACATTCCATGAGCCTGCAAACTGTGGATATTTCCTCTGTGCTGTCTTAGGAGATAGCCCAAGCAGTCCAAAAGAATGTTTTGTCTTTCCAATATTGACATACAATTTAACAACCCCTTTAAATGACAGAGGCACCTGTGCATAAGTAACAGTACATGTTAAGACTCCCTTTGGGGATGGTAACCTTCTTTAATAAAACTGCTGTAATGGCAAGGTCCCACATATCAACAGTCTTTACCACAAAAACATACGATCTAATCTGCTTCCCCTGCTTGAGAACTAATTCAGAGTGACAGTTCAGTGGAAGGCAAAAATCCAGCATATTCATCTGTATAATCTTAAATAGGTCAGTTTTAAATATTTTAAACAGCATTAAACCAAAATCAAAACCTTAATCAAAACTTATTTTCTTCAGCTTGCCTCCAACACAAACATAAAATTGTGAGAAAAAGTAGAACCTGTTCTTTCTGTGGCAGATTAGTAATGTGTTAATCAGCAACAGGAACCTCACCACAGCACTGTCGGAGGCTTCATGAGTGGATGTGCCACAGAAAGTCACGCTTTAAAGTGTCGACATTTAATACAGAAAATGCTGTCATACCCATCTAAAACCACTGATAATAAACAAAAATTTAGCCGTTAAAAATGAAATTTCTAAGCTATTTTAAAATATATCCATTAGACTCCTGTGAAAACATGGAAGTTTAATTAATTTGATGCATCAAAGCTGCACACTGAATATAGCTAAGCAAAACCTATGTTGAAATTCCACTTGCAATTTGTGTGCTATCTATAACTTTGCTAAGGGTATCTTCATAGTTCATTTCAGGGATAAAACTGATATTTTGACACACATTAATGTAGAAAATATACCAATTATTTATGAAATAAAACTGAAGTCCTTATTAGTTGTGTTTGTTCTCAGAGGAAATAATTTACATGTTTTAGGGAAATCCAACTGCTGAAGAACTTGTATCAAGTACCAAGTGACTTGGCTACTCTGAAGCACATGCAAATAAGCTAACTGAATCCCAGAATGTTAATTACCTGTCCCCTAAATCCTTCTCTTTTTACCCTGTTTGAACATCATTAGATACGTTTTTCACATCATTTCCCTTTTTTTTTCCTCATATTTAACGAAGCTTTAGAGTCCCAGCTGCCACGTATGATAACTAAGAAAAATTATCTTCCAAGCCACTTTTAGACAGTCTTCCAGAAGACGACCTAGGAACATACAAATCTAACGTGGCTGAAATACCTTCTGAAAAACCAGACCTTTCTTCAACTCGGAGATCATGAAATAAACTAGATTTTAAAACCACAGCAATATGGTAGGAAAATCTAATTAAACTGGAGATGCTGAGTCCATCAAACAGAGAACATCAGCATCATACTAACTTGGATTTAAATGGCTCTAATAGCAAAAAAGAAAGTCTTTATTTCTAATTAATTCTTCCTCCTTTTCAGTATATTCCTCTGCTTTATATTAGGCTTGTCAATACAACTCTTTGGATTAGACAGTCTACCAAGTGTGTATGTTTCAGCAGTTCTTGGTGTTCTCATTTGTCTTCTCCCAGTTGTATCCCTTACAATTTACACTCATTCTCCTTTAATCTAGAGATCCTGCACCATATCCATCAGCCCTTCACCAGTCTTTTCCTTTTTCCAATACAAAGTTGAGGTTTGCTTTCCCAAGTAAAACTCATGAATAACAGTAATGCAAATTTCAAGAACTGTACTCCATTCCTGAAAGGAGGACATTCGCTTTCTGGTAAATTCCACCTGTTACTGGTACATTGTTAAATCTGTTTTTAAATAAATACAGGAAATATTGTTAAAGGCACTTGAGATCGCCTCAAAAGTAGCTACAAAAGAACAATGGAAGCTACAACACCCATCAGTTACAGAATATCCTTATAAACAGATGAAACCTTAGTTATGCACAGCTTTCTCTGCTACCCTTTCATAGCTTCAACTTTTCCTTAGCTTTTATTAGTAATTCACATCTTGTTTTCATCTTTCTTAAATGCACTAACGACAATCGCCACAAATGGCAATTTTGATTAACTTGGACAGCTCACCAGATAACAGACAGGAATAAAAATTAATTCAATCAAATTTTGGGTCTCCCAAAGCCATTGGCAGCAAATGATGAATATCAAATCTCAGCTTCATCAAATGTATTTTCCTTAGTTAGATCTAATTTGCGTGGACACATGCCCATTATCCTTGAAACTGGAAGGCATCAGATTATCAAAGAAGAGAAATATACTGCCCAATGGACTTAGCCAATTGCATCAGAAACACGTGATCTAGCATAAAATAGAAGTTGATAAATGTTTTAGGACCACCTTCCAAGCCTGCAAGACAATGTACTTAAGTTCTTTGATATATTATTGAAATTGCTTCATTTGTGATCATTAAATAACCATTAAAAAAAAAATTGGCAACAACAAAGAACTCGTCTGATTCTCCTAATCCGAAATGCCTTTATATTTGGTGAGGTTACTTCCACAGCAGGCTTTCTCACCACCTTGGAGAAGAATGTGACATCCATGATACTACAGACATGCAGTAATATTGATACAAAGGAAGCACCTGTAAAAATACTGCCATGTTGCCGTGATCAACTTCTGAACAAGATCAGTAGGCGTATGATTAATACAAGGTGTTTGATTTTATGTCCTGTTTCCTCTGTGGGGTCCATTTTCCAATTTTTCCTATCCATACTAGAAATTTGATGTGGAAAAATTTGGTGTCAAAAAACCCCACTAGCCCACACATACCAGAGTTCTGATTTTTCAGATGACCCAGGCTCTATATGCACTTAAAGGCATCATTCTAATGCAAAATCAGTAATGTAAACTGGTTGTATTACTCACTTCTCATAGCTACAGACAATACCTGGTAAATACAAGCTTGTTCAGCTAACACACCAAACCCCAAACTCTGTCAGTTAATTCGTTATTCTGAATCATTAGGCAGAGCATGTGTTTAATCTTCATCTCCTTTCTTTGACAATTAATATAGTGTTGAATAACACAATAGAACCTTTTCATTCTTCAACATTTTGGCTGGTAATTAACTACACATCTAAATGGACAACAACAAAACTAGTATGACTGTGTTAGGTAGCATTTAAGTAAATAAACATTATAAATGTAATGAATGTCTACAACTACATGAAAAAAATAGGTAATTACACGGTGCAATATTCAGTCATGAATTTAAACCTACTGCTTTGGCATGTAGCTTCCCAGACTACACTTGCAATTGCCAGAAGCAGAGTTTAGGTGTTTAGATGAAGAAAGATAGGCAGGAGCCTTGTATTTCCAAAAAACATTAAGTTTAGCATTTTGAGTCTAAGTTTTGCTGCCCTTGAATTCCATCCAGACAGAAAGTATGTTCTACATAAAGGTATGTTTCAACTTGTTCTTCCTATGATTTTTCACACTGAAAAAAAATTTCTTAGTTTGAATGCAAGAAATAAGCTCCAAGGAAAAGCAGTGCCACACTCGTTAGCTAAAATTCTCTTTACAACTGGGCTCTTACCAAGCTCTACATCCTGATCATCAGTAAGAACAAGGATGATGTTTGGGCGGATGTTCCTACGGTCTCTTTGGAATCTTCCCTTCAGACGCTGATTTAACAGGAAAGCTGAATTTCCATCCAACAGTGATAAAACAGTCATCATGAATAATCCAAGGACAATACTATGCTGTGCCATGTTGTGCTGAGTTAATGTTCTCTCTGAACAAGGTAGGTTAATGGCTTCTATTTCTTTTTTGTTTGCAGGTCTCCTATAAGGGAGAGGGAAACAAGTAGTTATCTATACTTTGACCCCTCTGGTCCCCCCAAGGAACAGCAAGGTTCTCTCCCAAGAAGTAGAAAGCAATATACTTGAAATAGTCTAAGTCCTAAAGAAAAAAAAAGACCAAAAAAAATAAAAACAAACTCACAAACACCACCACAGAAAACAAATAAGCTGTTACCAATGTAGGCAACAAGGTTTCACTCTAAGCTCAAATTTGGCAGCAAGTTTTAGCAGGGCATCAAATTCTTTTGCTTTGATACGTATAAAGAGCAATCTTCTTCCTTAAGGTTCTCTGATGATTTCAAATTACATTTTTGTTTACTGCATCAAAATTGCAGATGTTGAAGACAAAAAAACCCTATATCTATCAATATTTTTAAACAGGACTGTAGTAAAATTTACTGAGTTAACACACTTGCAAAGTCAGAGAACCCTCAGAAAGAAGACTTGCTACACACTGATTTATCTTACAAATTTCATTAGAAAGCAGAGCTGCCCAGATCTTGGAACTATGTGGCATGATGCTCTTTGAAGTCCGCTACAGCTTTGATGTTACTGTGATAGCCTTTCAGCATTTCTGCTGGTTTCCAAGATTACATAGATTTTTTAATACCATTACTGTTAATGAACACATTTGAAGGCCCATTACTGTTTGGGAATGGATGCACCAGCACTGTCTATGACTTCTCTTCATGGTAAATACAATGCCCCAAAATTGACCTGATTGCAAAGCAGAACACATCTAACTGGTACTGCTCCTGTTAATGACCCAATAAAAAAATTCTTAGCAATTCCTACAAAGAGATTACAAGAAATGAATAAGCATGCTGAAGAATTTTTGAAATCACAATATTGCTTAGTGATCTCCTGGTATAAAGGAATTTTCTCTTGCTTTCAGAAGCCAAAGTGACAGTAGGAAAATATACAGAAAATATCAAGCATTAATTATTTCATCACATCCAGCAATCAAGGAGTCACTTTTTAATGAATTCCGTACTTGATCCCTGGCTTTTCCTGGATCGGTGCCAATGATCTCTTGTAAGAGAAGTGAAAAATCAATTAAAATTGACACAAGAGAGATTTACTGCTTTTTGTAGAGACCAGAAATGCCCAAGGAGAAAGAACCTAGCAGTGTGTTTTAGCCAAAGAAAAACGTTGGCTCCTTTGTCCCTAGAGCCACTTGGGAAAACAGTTTTTACTCCAGCAGATTATTTCGTAGTCACAATATTACTTCACATCTGTCAGTGACTGTTCTCTAAGATAAACTTTGATTAAGAAAGTTCTCATGAATGGCAAAACCACTGGTCTGAAAAAGTTTCTATGCTTATATAAGAAATGCATATTCAATTTTCATATAAGTCAACAGATACACAGCTATAGCATGATGGAATATTTATTAAGATTGCTTCCCAAAATTGTACACTAGTGGGTTTTTGAGGAAATAAGAAGCCCTCCTTTCTTACTAGCCTGTCCAGTGAGTTTCAGAGGCAGGTGAAAATAACTTTTTCATGGAAACTAAAAATTGATTTCAAATATCCCAGCACTTGTTCCAATGGGTAGAAGGACAGCTTTCAAAGCTTACAGCTTTAGCATTTCTGCTGCTGCTCAGGGATTTGCCAGGATATTGCAGAACAAACACTGACAGGTCCAATCAACTTTTCACTCCTTGTACTCAGAATTCCATCTGCAGCAGTACAACTGGGAAGAATCATGTTGATGTGCTTGTACTATCTAGAGTAGTCAAAAGCAGCTTGAGAGAGAAACCTGGATCTGTTTCAAAAGGGGACAATAAAATGCAAGCTTGTTTAGCATGCACATATTCCTGGACACCAGCTTTTTAAGGAGGGAAGCAGAGAAAGGGCTTCTACTCTTCAAGAAATTACTACATATACACTTCAGTTAAAACAAACCAAACAAAAAATACACCTAACAATATAGAGGTTTTCATTATACACAAACATTTTTCTGAAGGTCTCAGAGTTAATGTGGGGTTTTTTCTGTCTATAGTATCCAATAGCTTCTAAAAATAACAGTATTTGCTGACTTTTCTTGCAGCATCTCAAAGGCTGTCCAGTTTTGTTATACCTGCTCATAACTATCTTCATTACATTGTTGTGCATTTAACTGTCTTCCCTGCATTTCTCTTGCTTCTTTTAACCAAATGCATGAAGTAACCTCATAACCTCATTGTCTCTTTCCCCTCAGCCTGTCTCTCCCTCACAGTTTATTGCCCTCACTCCATTGCAACTAAAAATAGGAGCGGCCCGCACCTCAGAGAGCTGCTCGGCTACCTATAAAATACTTAACACATTTGGGGATGTACATAACTATAAATAAATAAGTGTGGATTAGCAGTTTAAGAGAACTAGTTATCTCTGAAATGATACTGCCCGTGGAAGAGGGAATTCATGTCAAGTACAACCGGCATCTTCCAGCATATCTTTTTCTTGCCCCCCCTTCTCAATGAATATTTTTCAGCTATTCTGATGTGTTATGTTCCTATTATTATCAGGGTAAGTACTGCTGGGAACCAATTCAAAGTATATAATTATGTACAAAAGTCATACAAATAACTCAGTAAGAAAATTAAAGCAATTTTAGAAAATAACCTATTTCTTAAAGTATGTTTTCATAAAAGACAGACATGCCACAACTAACAGCATATATGCAGTACAATCTAAAATCTAGCTTCTAGATAGTTCTCAGAATAGCAACAATCCATCTCTCATGGATTGCTAGTGATCAAATACAGATTGAGTTTTTTAATCTCTGATCTTTGGTGAACTTCGGGGAAGAAATAGGACAAAGTTTCTATTAACAATTCTTTTCCCATTTCTGCCAACAAGTTGAAGCTGCAACTCACAGATAAAGCCAGAAGAGCTCGACAGCAGTGCCCCAGTCTGCATTCACTTTTAGTATAGCATCCTCTCCAACGATGCATTTTGATCTGAACTGTACAGATGGTCCACTGCTTTCTGTGCCTCTGCAGGCCATCCTCCAATATTAAAGATATTTAATCTGTAGTGGCTCTCATGAGAATTAGCTATGCCTCTTATTTTCTCCCAGATTGCACATATGAACTTGACAAGTCTGGTCACTCCTGGTTTATATTTAGGAAAGTGCTATCAGAAATTTTTGAAATGTTCTTTAGCTGCCTCCTAGCAGGCTGCTTTAGACAAAGTCTATATTAAATCTCCTGTGTGGTGACACAGAGCATTACACTAAGTCAAATTATAAATGTTGAAGAGATAAAGCCAGACTTCAGTACATTTACTCTATTTGTAAAAGAGCTGATGGCTGTTCCCAAGTAGCAGTTACATCAAAGAAAGACTTATTCATAACACTGGCCTCAGTAATTAACGTCAGTTCTACAGCAGCACAGACAGAATGCACAGGGATGACTGATGTCCGTTCTAACCCAGACGGTATTTTTAACATGCTATTGATTAGTATTGCTTGCACAGATGTAACAAGCACTGTGTGTGTAAAATCAGTAACTGACAGTGGCTTGCACAGACTGGTGCTCCCAACTTCACTAATCCAAGTCCCAGCACAACTGTTCCATGCATAAGCCCAGTGCAACTTCACTGAAGTCAGATAATTCAGTTATTACAAGGTAACCCAGGGTAGCATCTGGTTCTGCCTATAACAGAGAAGGTACAGACACGTAGCAGATCAATTCTGTATCAAATACTTAAATTAATCCTGCTCCCAGTCTACTTCTAGAAAGCTGCTTCCATTTATGTTTACATTAACTGGTTTTGGAGGGTTTTTTTAAATAAGCACACTGCAAAACATTAAACACATGATTGTTATGACAAGTTTAACTCAGCCGTCAGCCCTCGCAGAGCGGGGTAAGTGCTGTGAGCCACACAGTGAAGTGCACCGTAAGGGTAAAGTGGCCACGAGAAGCAGCGCACACCTGCTCTCACTAGGGTCACAGGCAAGGCCAGGTGCATTATTTAAGCAGAGCTGGGTGTGTCATTGTCCACGGTTTAAATTCATTGACATACATGGTGCTGAAGCCATTCCCTAGCAACCAACTCTGCCAGTTAAATGGATGCGGCCCTACTGCTGTTCTTTTAACTCCTACGTATCCAGCTTTCGTTATGCTCATTCCTTTTTCACTGAAGCTGTCAACCATCATTTCAAACCATCATATTGTGTTTATAAGAGATAAAACACATTTTGATACGTGGACTGGGAAGAATCTTGCTTGCAATCAAACAAGGTTCTCAGGGGAAAGCTCGTATCAACACTATTCCTGTACTCTAACAAGGTGTGTTTGCTTACAGTTTTCTACTTTTTGATTTTTTTTTCCCCAAGCAGTCAAAAATTTAGGAGAAAGTACAAAAATCAAATCCACAGTATTAAATATGACTCTCAAAAATTAGAATTGTGCTGATTTACCTACACAAAATATGGCTAAAGCATTTTTATTGGCAAGTATCTACACTAATTTTTCAGATGTCAGGAACAGAGCTTCCAGACTTACCAGAGCACTGAATTACTCTTCAGGCACATTCTTCTGACTCACTTGCCTTATGCTAGTGAACTCTAAACCAAAACGAAGTATTTATCACAGAGAAGCTTACTCACTTTACAAAATCTCATTTCTATTTTTTATTTTAAACAAAACAGAATCATAAGTTAGTTATGATTTTCCCTAAGACTTGATATTTTTAAAAGTGTTTTAAGCAGCTCAGTGTACTTTCCATTAATCCATACTACTCATTTTGTTCATTGCTTTCATGTTACTATTAGAGCTTCCCACTGGCACACAGAGAATTAATTAGTCCCTTGCAAGGTTAAATTGCTGTTTGGGTCTCCCAAATTCACAATAATAAACATGCTTTTCTGCACCATATACAATAGCAATAACAACATGAAAGAAATTAAGAATTATTTTGCTACTTTACTTATTAGCATCACATAATTATACATAATATATTTTGACTTTAAAAATAATTATATTAACTTGTATTAAGTGCAGTAATAACCACAGACTTTCACCTCTAAAGACACACGAGAATGAATGCAAGTGTTTTAAGGTAGAAAAAGCAGGTAAAACCAGTTACCATAACACAAATTCTACCAGGTAAAGATATTTTTGTAGCTGCCTATAGGAAAAAAAGTCTCACTGCGTTTCTAGAGATGCAAACGCACAGAGGCGTTCAAACACACACGCTCTCCGGGCCCAACACGAAGCTGAGCAGATGCTCTGGCATCAGTGGTCTGTGGGGACTGTTCTCCGCCCGGCCCGGCCCGGCCCGGCCCTGCCCTGCCCAGCCCAGCCTGGCCCGCAGCCCCAGCGGGGCCGCCGTACCGAGCCCACCCGGGAGGCGGGGGGGGCCGCAGAGCCGCCCTGCGGCGCTGCCCGCTCACCCACCCCCCCTGGCCGGCGCCCAGCCGTGCCGTGCCGTGCCGTGGCAGCGCATCCTGCGGCCGCAGGGCCGGGCGGCGGCCGAAGCCCGCTCTCCGAAGAAGCGTTCCGAGGAAGCGCTCGGGCGGGTGCTTCCCCCGCCGCTTCTTCCTCCTCTCCCTTCTTCTCGTTTCCCCGTTTAAAAAGTTCCTTTAGCTCGAGGATCCTCCTCCCCCGGGACTGACGCAATGCCCGGAGCGCGGGGAGCAAACCTGTTCGCCGAGCGCCCGGCGCGGTCACGGTCGCGGTGCGGGAGGCGGCGAAGGCAGCAGGGACAGGGACAGCGACAGCCCCCTGCGAGGGGAAGGGGCCGCGCTCAGCTCCCCCCCAGGGCGCAGCGCCTTTGCAAGCGGAGCGGGGACAGGGGGGGACGGGGAATTAACTGCCCCTCATCCTCTCTGCTCTTCGCGTCTCCCATCGCTCGCCGAGCGCTGCCGGGCTGAGGAGGGACGTGACAGAGCCCAGCGGCTGCCTGCGCACAGAGGCGCCCGTGAGGCGGAGCCCGAGGACTCCCTCAGGTGCTGGCAACACAGACCCCGCTGCACCTGGGCAGCTGAAATTAAAGGCCCAATATTCATTATTAATTATGAAAAGCCAAACCTCTTCGAGGTAGGGACTGCGTTTACAGCAGGTGCTGTCTACGCTACATGCAACCAGTTACATTTTACTTCTGAAACTTGTTCGGGTAACGATTTATAGGCAGTATTTTCGTGTCTTTCAGAGATACTAGCACATTAACATATTAAAAAAAAAAATAAGAACAAAACCCTTTCTGCTAGTATTCCCACGCCGATAGTGTCACACATCCAGCATAAGTTGCCTCAGAACTTCCCGACTCTTCTTACTACATTTAATATTCTGTTCCATCTGTGATTTATTTGGATTTTTGCTTTAAAACAAGCATTGCCTCCAATGACTTCATCTGGACTTTGCTGAAGAAGGCTAATAGTCTTGAACAGTTTTTTCTTGTCCGCTCTGTTCTTTGCTACAGCCAGACGTAAAATTAGCAAAAAATGAAATGGTATAATTCCTCCAAACCTAACAATGTCACTGCTAAGGTACCACTTGTGCCCCTGAATGGGCAGGAGCAAGCAATACAAGTGAAACACCACATGTCAGTACAGCCATGTCCACGCTGGGGGCTGCAACAACACAACTGTACTGGGATAAATAAGCCACTCTCTAACACGGAGTTACACTAATCATAGATCCACAAGCTCTGTGTATAAAAGGAGCTACATCTTGCTAACATTTTGATAAAAATCTTTCATTGCTTTCTGAGATAACATTTGCCCTTTTGCTAGCAACTTTCAACTCACAATGAAACAATTTACACACAATTAATTTTACAACACACCTGTGAGCTACGATGTTCTGACCCTGCACATTTGAGACATGAATTAGTGTCAGATAAGGCAGCTGAGTCATGCCGAGCCAAACAGCCTCTCACGCCAGGAACACAACGAGGAACCCAGCATTCCTCTGTCCTAACCACAGGCCAACAGTTTGCCACCTGCAAGACAGAACCTCTAAAAACTACCTCTAAAGCAACTGCAAACAGTAACCACCAAGCCAAAGAAAACACAAAACTATGCCATGGTCCACATATTTCATCAGAGAAGACTGACATGGTCCCTGCATTTCTACAATACCGTAAAGAGGATTTTCCATTACAAGTAGTGCATGGCCTAATACAAAGCTACTCTGTGAGTTTTCACTAATATAAACTACAACAAGCAACAATAGATACCATAACTAATATTAGTGACATTAGTACAGCAATCTAAATTTAACATTACTAGAAAATATCTCACAATAAATCACTCATTTCAACAAAAGGGTCATTCACCTCACAGGGAGTGTATGTAATTGCCATTAATGTTAATGGGAGTTATGTAAGTGCATTAAGAGGATTATATATACCCCCTGGTCTGAAACAACCCTGCAAAGTGAAAGGTGCTTCCTCCTCAAGAGAATGGGGTTTCCAGCTCATGCATTTCGAAAGAACTTGTTCTGGCACTGTTACAAAACAGGATGGATAATACTTACTTGCATATGTGATGAATAGTTTACAAAGCTAAAGCAGTTTACTGATCTCATCTACTTTGAGTGATATAGATGTATTTAAAATACTGTTGTTTATTGAAGTCTAGGGCAATAAAATCATGTGAAATTACTGGTGAAACAAGAAAGTCTGAAAGCTTCCTCATCCAGTGGGGAAAGAAGTTTTTAGTTATCTACTTTTTAAATGAAACAAGCCCATTTCATTCACTATCTGAAAAAGGTTTCCATTGGTGTATATGGATCATCACAACTATCAGGAGTTCAAAGACAAAAGGAAAAAGCTAGATCATTCCCTTTTGCTGCCACTCCACCAGAGCTTTTTCACCACAAAATAAATTTCTCTCTCTCACAGCATGCCTTTCAACAGCTTGAATTTGTTTTACTGTACCTCAAATAAAAAATGTTGCCTATTATCTAAATAATTTGTCTAAGAAAACATCCTAGGATATATCTATTAAAGTTAGGAGAAAACAAACATGGTAATTTCTTTAAGTATCACCACACATCCATCTACACTGTTAGCCAAACACAAATTCCTCCAAAACTTTAATCTGCAGCTTCTGTGTCCACCTTACTCTCAACTAGTGTGGCACAGAGAAATAAATGGAACAGTGTGTGTTGGACTATTAACTAAACATGTAAAGGCGAACTACTTTGATCCAGGTGGCTGTCCACTGCTTAACCTTTAATCAGTTTTGAGACAACAGCTACAACTCAAAGGTGTGACAAGCACTCATGGGGAACTGTCATGAGGGAAGGGCAGCATGTCAAAGACAGTCAGAGTAAGTCTAGAAGTCATCAAAAAACCCATGCCCAAAAAAAGAAGCTAGGCAACATGCTGTGTGAAGCATGTCTTTTTCACTGTTGCCAAATATATTGTTTTCAAAGCTGAAATATTGGTTTCACGTTACATGCAAGAGAAAAGAAGGGCTAGCTTTTGCTCTTCTACATCCTTCAGTCAATGCCTTCTTTCTCCTTCAGACTTGCTAATCTCTAGCTTTACAGGGGCTCATCACCTATAAACTTCTCACATCATTAGTCATTTTGATTCTCCTTTCTTTCATATTTTTTAATGTATACATACATGCTCTGAGTCATCTTTAAAGACGTAAATATAAAGCCAGCAACAGAACATAAGCCTGATCTTCCTTGCTTTTCCTCAGTATAAAATATTAATCAATCCACAGTTACACTAATTACAGTGGTCAGAGCCCTTATATTACAGAATCACAGAATATGCTGGGTTGGAAGGGACCCATAAGGATCACCAAGTCCAATTTGTATAGAGTTGAGGTTTTTACTACTTTAAAAAACTTCATTTCAGTTGCGTAAATTGTGTAAACACTGCTTCAACAACAAATCAGAATGCTGCTAGAAAGGCATGCACACCACAATATGCTCCACTCCTCAATCCCTCACATGGCACATGTTTTATATGAAAGACTCCAGCTCAATATGATTTCATGAGTAATTGCTTGACTCTTAAAGTTGCACTTTCTATAAATGTGCAGTCACATTATGGAGAAAAACTACAAAAAATGAAAAAGGGGAACACAAAGGGGAAAAGCAAAGGAAAAGAGGAAAAAAATCCCCTTGCTTGCTTGAGCCAAGGGCTAAGTATTGTACTCTTCTGTGTGAATATATAGTAAGCTGTATGATTTTGGTTACAACTCTAAGTTTACAACACTTAATCTAGTTAAACTAGTTTAACACTAATCAAAATTAGTAACTCATAACAGTTAATGCAAGTTACTCAGCACAATATTGAAGCAACAAAGACGATGGGGAAGATGTAACAGTACCAAAAGTAACATCCCAGTGCACACAAAAGTGATAGCTTATCTGTTTGAACAACAAACTAAAAAAAAAAAAAAGACTCTTTCCTGGAATGCCAAACAGAAAATCATAAAACACTATTTAAATGATCCTGAAGCTCAGATACAAAACTACTGTATGTGTTCTGAGTATTATTAAAGCTCAAGGATGCATCTGAAGCACAGAGGATGTTAATTCAATGAACCATTGTTGGTCACAGCCAATAAAAGGAAAAAGAACAGTAGCCTGCCTTTATCCCATTTATAAATGACCCTTGAAACAGCTGCTAGTAAGCCAGCAATTATTTACTAATTTATTTTAATAAAGGATTTCTCTATTTATAATAAAGAATTCAGTTTTTTCTTTTGCACATCCTGATCTAATTTTCCTTTGTAGGCTTTTAACACATATTACAGTGCTCAGGCTGCCTCCTGTTCCAATACCTGGATGTCATATGGATACGGAGCAATGGGACAATAATCAACTGAAGACACTGTTTAAATTATGATTAGCTGCAATCTCTGCATAATTTGGTATGTGATGCAAAGTGTGAAAGACTATTACATTATTTTTTACTAAAAATTCTCTCAGAAAAGACAAGAGCCACTCCCCTTATCTAACTAACCTCTCCTAAGAAAATAGTTAAGTATGTAACAATAAAATAGTGTCTATCTAAAACTAATTGTGCTCTGATTTCAAAGTATTAATGCAGAACAATGTATAAGCAACAGATACAGGATGAATAGAGCAGCAGGCCTCACCTGGGCACTACAATGTTCACTCTTCTCTGTGGCCCCTATGCGTTTAACATTGGTCAAGGACGTACCTGTGTGAACACACCACCTCCACCTACCTCCAGCAGGGCAGCCCTGGCACCCTCCACACTCACCTTCACATCCTGCCTTTGAATGACTCATAGACTAGCACAGGTATCTGCCTATGTTGCGTACTTTTTGCCAAATAAAAGTTTGGGTTGCAGCTTTTAGGTTCAGGTGAATTTGATGCATCTACAGCAGAAGTACTTTCACTTATAAAGACCTATTCTGGAGGCACAGAGTCCACCGGGATGCACCCAGACTTTATGTCCCTTAGGAAAGCTAAGAGTTTACTACTCTGCTTTTCATTATTTCCTCTAATTATTACTGTTTAGTAGTTCTCCCCCTCTACCTTCAAATACTTTAAATAGTAATACAGATCTGACTATTTATATATCCTAATCTAGGTTTTAAATATGCAATTTCAAGAAATATAAAAAGAGCAAATTACACAGCTGCCAGCATTTCACACACAAAAAAAGTAATTCTCTTGTTCTCTTGCCTCAATCGCACAAGTGAGGAAATGCTTATGGTGAGACGTGATACCTGTTACTAGAGATCAACTGCTGCATATGGAAAGGGACTTCATCTCAGGCATATCAAGCAGTTCTTCAGATCTGACACAGAAGCAGCCATCTTCAAAACTAAACTGCTCTGAATTTAACTAAGATGTTAATCAACCATCTGAAAGAAAAACACCTCGTATCTCCGATATAGGAAGGCTTGCTAACAAAGAAAGAGGATACACAGTTTGGTCTGTTAACACAGTAACTCATCTCCTGAAAAATACGGACTTTCTACTGAGGTGGGGATACAGGAGAAATCAGAAGACAGGTTAAGAAAACTATTTTACCTATAAACCCAGTACTTCTAACAAGTCTATAATTTTTACCTTTTAACAGAGTCATGAATTTTAATATTAAAGGTTATCTTTTGAAGGTGCTTTGTGGATGTCCCTTGAGGGTCAGGACTGTTTCATCAGAGAGAGTTACTTTATGAGAAACACCCACCTACTAGTCATTGGCATCCCTCTTACTGATCATATGCAAGGATCTTGGGGATTTCTTGATTCACTTTAAGTCATTTAGTGCATTTGGATATGCAGGTTATTTTCTCTGGAGACTAAAGAGATCTATCAGCAAGTAGATAGGCAGTTTTGATCGTGTTATGGTAGCTTCATTACTCTCAGTACAGGTAACGTGCAGTCTTTTGAAAGACTTAATCCACATCTTAAAATTCTTAATGCATTCTTAAAATATAAATTACTACACTTTTGGAAAAGTTGCTTTTTAATGACAAATGAACAATTTCATTTTTTCCTCCTAGGTCTCAAAGGGCAGAGACACATATCTGGGCTCCATAGCACTGTTATATTTACTGGCCTAACAGTTTCCAGCTTGAAGCCCACTGATCTCTGGGGCTCTGCAGATTAAATTTTCAGGTTGCATTGTGTGTAACCATTTGCTCTGCTTCCCATAGTTTCTGTACATGCACCAGAGCATACCAACTACCCCGTACTGACAGCTCTCCTTCATACTCTTAACTATGTTCTGAACTGTCACCCATTTAGGCAACTAGAGCAATAACACAGGGCTAATGACAATACATACAAATAATGCTACCGAGGAGCAAACATGAGACCTGCCCGGCTCTCTGGAGAGGGCTACACGAGGGACCCATGTGTGCACATGCACCTGCTGAGTGGCAGCTCCAGCTCTTATTGTGCTGGGCAATACACACGTTTCTGGAGTCTTGGGGTCCAGGATGAGGCAGAGGAAGGGGGGAGAGGGAAAAGGACAAGGGCACGGGTGGGATACAACATTCAAGGAGATAAAAACCTTCCCACACAATACACAGACCTCTATACCAACCACTAAAATTAAAACAGAAACATTCTTTCTTAGTAAAGCAATTTTTCTTTCCATATCTGGTGTTCTGGGTTGTCTGAAAACTCAGGTAGACACATCTGTATTGATGGCACAATGCTCAAGTGCTCATGAACCATGACATAAAAGAGTTACAACAGGAAGCTTCAAAAAATAAGTAAATATCTAGGATTCTGATATAATCACATAAATGCAGGTACTTATAACTTATTAAAAAGTCCTGCCCATTCTGTGAGGAGAAAACCGCAAAGAGGGAAATATCAACATATTTATGATGGAAAACTGTGATTCAGGATCTTCTTACAACAGTCAACAGGCAACTCACTTTGATCCCCTAAGGATCTGTACTGGTTTTGGCTGGGATAGCATTAATTTTCTTCATAGTAGCTAATGCAGTGCTATGTTTTAGATTTGTGATGAAGTGTCGACAATACACTGATGTTTCAGTTACTGCTGAACAGTGCTTACACAGCATCAAGGCCTTTTCTGCTTCCCACAGTGCCCCAACAGCAAACGGGCTGGGGGTGCATAAAAAACTGGGGCGGGGGGGAAACACAGCTAGGACGGATGATCCCAACTGACCAGAGGAGTATTCCATACCATATGACATCATGCTTAGCAATAAAAAGCTGCAAAAGGAAGAAGGAAGGAAGAACATTTGGAATGATGGTGTCCAGCCTTACAGTCAATGCTCAAGATCCAGAAAAAAATACCACATTTTAACTGAGTCCCTTTCATCAGTGCTTAACTGATGCCTCTCCTGTGAGAGATCTTGAGAGACTAAAACGGTCATTAAAATTCAAGCACAATACAGATTTATCTGTTGCAGTTGATAAGAGGTAAGGTGATAACTCACAAAATTTGCATACCTACACTTGTTTGTACCTAATTACAGACTGCCTTGAGGATGCTGACACATGTGTCGAGTGTGTACACACTCTTCAAACCACTGAGACACTCCACTGCTGCTAACAGCATCTGAAGCTAGAAAGCACTGCTCATCTGCTTCTACTCTATGATCAAATTTGAACACCAGAGAAACCTCAAGGGCTTGTTTTGACTTTTGAAAACACTCCTTTCTTAGACTAGGACTTTTTTCTTCAAGTGGTATGTATTTTCTTTCCTTCCCTTCTCTACAGTTTCTGCAAGGTCCAGTTTTTCCCACACATTGCCAGTTGGGAGCATATGGCTGATATGTGAGAATACTCTATGCTGCTGAAAATATGATTAAAAAATAAAATTCTACTGAATTTTAGAATGGCCTGGAAGGATCAAAGCAATAACAAACAGCCTGAATTTAAGCTGTTCTGCTAGTTCAGCCATGTTCAAAAATGTTCTTAGGGTAACTTCATCCAAAGACACTTTGTGCTACATCAGGTATCACTTCTCCCACAGTCCACCAGAATAAAGCAGGCGCTTCTTTCAATCTGGCAAAAAGACAGTTCTAAATCTGGTTTGTACTTCCAGATAATCCAGTAGTGCACAGATCTAATCTTAATGATTACAAGTGCAATCGACAAATGTCATGTTTTGCTTTACAACAAAGCTAGAGAGTGGGAGTGTTAACATCTGCTTACCAAACCTAAAGGTAAAGAGCCTGGAACCATTTAGCAGGCTGTATCACAAAGTGGGAGCTCCTTAGACCTTTTACAACAGTAACCCCATAGCAAGCTTTCTCAAAAAGTTACTAGTACATTTTTCTTCACTCAGTTTGCAATGTGCTGATCTCCTTTATGCTCTCACCATTAGGCCTTATAAAAATGATTGCAGAGAAAAGTTCATTAGACCTGCCTCAGTGACTGCAACAGTGACAGACTATGGTGAGTTAGAAGCTAAAGTTTTAGTACCTTGGATCAGTTTGGTGGAAAGGAGCAAAGAAATAATGTGGCAAATGATTACAGCTGTAGATAGGACTAACTGAAGATGGATTTTTAAACCTTACATTGTCTAAGTGCTTCAGACTTGACTTAAGATATATGCCAGTCCCCGCATGTCCCCTTTTCTGTGTCACCTCTGGGCATAAACAATCTGTTATCTGCATGCCTTGCCCCCCACTGCTTTTAACTGAGATACACAACATGGTAAAAATGGCCCAACTACACTGGCCTGAGGCAGCGTACAGGAAATTGCAGGTTACGTTTAGCAACATTACTACATAAGATTAGAATAACCAACCTCTTTAATTTTTACAACCTCAAGTATATTGCATTTAAAAATAGTCCAACAGGTCATTCTACATGTGTGATGATGAATCCTTCTGTAATTTAGGCCTTGAAACATTTTGCCCCCCATCTGACACGTTACCATAGCCTAAGGGTTACAGGAAGGATGGCTGTTCCTAAGGGCATAAATTGAGCTTCATACAAGATGGATGTTGGTAGCTACAATGAAGCATAATCCCACCATCTCTACCAGAATAGAGCATTACACGTTCTCATCCTGACCTACAGCTCTAAAAATAAACACTGAGTGACTGGAATAGCTTTGCAGCAGTTGCTAAGTTGAAAAGATCGAACTACAATAGACAAAGTTAATACAGCATTGTGAACTCTTCAAGTGCAATTAGAATGCCTATAATATGAAGCTTTCATTTTCACATACTTTTGTACATACTGATACTCAGACAATGTTGCAATGCAGTATTAAATGCACATATGAAGCTAGATGGCAAACAGGTAATACTCAGGTGTCTTACTATCTTGATTTCAATGAAAAAAATGCTCTTTTAAGAATTTGGACAATGCTCCCATGCATTTAAAAACTATTAAATTTTAGTAACTCCACAAATCAACAGTGATGCATCCTCAAAAACTTGTAAATACTCTCCAGTATTTAATATTTACAATTTTATGAATACTTCTTTTTATCTTTTCTGACTTAGTACTGCATATAGGAACAGTCTTACCATAATTTGCAAGACAGGTCAAGCAGATTATCAAACAACTAATTCTAGGGAATTGGATGAAGTCTGAGTGGGTGCCTCAGTGAGCACCTTTGAGCAGCAAGTTAGTTAACTGCCATTTTAAATTACTGCTTCAGAAAAACCAGGTCGGAAAAAGAAAGAAATATTTCTAGACAGGGGAGCCAAGTAGACCCAGAGAAATAAATATTCATAGGAGGAAGAGACACTAGATCTAGCTAAGTAGGTGGAGGAAGTAGTTAGCAGCCTGGGTTTCTTCCCTCCAGTTAGCCATTAAAGGTTTTCTGTGAAAGGAAGAGGTCAGGAAAATAGACAGTATCAAATATACACACAATATTTTAGACTACATATAATGTACTTAAGAATGGTATAGTAAAGTGTCATCTTAGTTTAGAGCTGTCTATATTGCTGCCACTATTTCTTAATATGCTCCACGCACTGCCAAAAACACTCAAAATCTCTGCCCCCTGATGTGAACTTGCCAATACAACAGCACTACACAGTGGCATATAAATTGGCAATTGCCACATTCTTCTGGTTTTTAAAGAAGCACTGCTATACATTAGAAAGTCACAAGTAAAGAGTTAGGGTCCTTATCAAAAGTTTCAGAGGCAAACAGGAAAAAAAAATAATTAGGAAAGAATTCAGAGTTTCATAATTCTAAAGCTCTGGTCCCCCAAAAAAGTTCAAGTATATAGAGAACCACAGGCAGTGCAGCCGGAGGCTCTCCATTCTCAGAAGTTACACAGTTCTGCTAATTTACCAGTTAGCTAAAACCCCTCATTATCAGTCCTGGCATCCTTGTAGCTGACCACTCGTACCCATGATTTCAAGGGAGGCCAGCATAAGAAGGTGGTTATCTGTTCAAAATCACAGCATGATCCATTAAAAAGCAGCTGTACCTAAACACTACTTTGAGTAGCTAAGTAGAAGGCACAAAACGTCTGCATGTAATGCTATCCATCTCATTTCACATATGTACCAACATAAATAATGATAATATGCAGAGCGACAGGGAATGACGATCAAGAATTCCTGATTCCTTTACTTTTTCTGACAAAATTTTTCCCTGGTCAGAAAAAGTTCACACCTCACCGCCATCAAAAAAACAAGGTGCATGTCAAACTTCTGTTTTATAATAAAATCTCATCCAATATATCCCTAAATAAATAAATAAATAATCCACTGACTCCAAGGATTGCATTGCACATCCACCTCTCCTCCTAAAGAGAGGATAAATGAGAGAATCAACCTGAAGGACAACCACTTATGTAGTTGTTATGTAGCACACTGAAAGGTATTAAGACATTATCCTGATCTGAATGGTGTAAAAATCAAGCAGGAACAGAATTGTTTCAACACTAAAAAATATGAGACACTGAAGTTCAGCCAAGCCAGTGGCTACCAGGCTTGATATATTCTGGGAAAGGACAAATTATCTCATCTTTCCAACACACTTGCTCCAGATTCCTAGACAAGTAACACATTTCCAGTACACCCAAAATTGGTGCACTGTCTGTTTCCAGAAAAAAGCTTGTATCAGCTCTACTTCCCTGATATTCTCTCATCTTCTTCTGCCAAAGCAAAGGCCTTATCAGAATGCCTTGACATGCCTTTACCCATATTCAGTCGGGTATTTTCACATTTTTCCTTCAAATTTTATTCTTCAGTTCTGTTCTTATTACACTGTTCTCCAACGCATTTGGTATGCTCAGAATATGCTAAATCCATGAACTTTCACCTTAAAAAAAGATGAAGAAAAAAGTATTCTGCACAGAACCCACACTGTAAGTTCACATTGTTCCAGTCAGATCGTAATTCAAACTATTAGTTTTCTGAATAGTTGATTGTCTAAAAGGAAAAACTCTGCCTGAGCATCTGTGCCCTTTCGAAAAATACATTTCTTTAGAATTATTTATGAATGTAAAACTTGAATGAACTACATACCTAACTCCTAGAAGATAAGATTTCATCCTCACTCGTTGCATTATACTTCTAAACTAAGCAAATTTCAAGTCTTTGATGCTGCTTCCTCTATTGCTTGAAAAAAGGTCCAAACTCTTAATTTCCAAACTAGGAAGCACCTGAAAAGTAAAAAACCATAATAGAAGGTACTTTCAACACATCCCAAAACTCAAACAGTAAGGTGGTAATTAGTATTTTATTCTGAGCTCTGCAGAGCTTCGCACACCAAGTTTGATTGCACGCAGGCATCTAATCTGCTCCCCTAAATATTTGCAGAGTTGTTAAAATGAAAGTCCTGCTAACAATTATGGCAGCAGCATATATTCATAACAGCAATGCACTCTCTTTAGCATGACTTCAGAAAGACCAAATAGTGGTTTATAGACAATTCTAAGAATAAAAAAAAACTTTGAAGTTTGTTTCTGATTGTAAATTTTCCATTTCTGTTCTAAATTCAATAGGGTTTATCCACGCAAGCTCCTTGGACAAACCTAACTGAACACTGTGAATGAGAAGAGAGGGTTATACTGTTATTTTAAATGGCAGGGAAAAAAATGGGTTCTATTTGGAAAGCAGCACATTGCAGTGTCCTTCATTAATGATTTCCAACAGGATGAAACACCAGACATGAGGTTCCCTGCTGGACCATTGGGACACACGTCCAGCACACAGTGGCACAGTTTTTTTCCTGTGTCAGTTACTGCTGCTGTTCCTCTGGGTCACAAGGCACAATGGTGTGATTTAGAGCCCAAGGTTACTTCCTTGGGAGGCAGTTAGCTAAATGTAAGTACAGCTTGCAAATTCACTTTCTACTTTAGAAGCAGTTTGATATAAGTATACTGGGGGGTCAGGGTAGGGAAGCATCTGAACTGATGCAAAATTGGGAATTAAAAAAATCTTCTTGAAATCCTGTACCTCTAGTGAATTTAAAAAAAAAAAAAATAACAAAGTGAATCACAGTCTGTCCTGTGACCCTCTCCAGAAACAAATATCAGATGCAGTACTGTCTGAGGAAAATAAGGCATCTACAAGACTGCTTTGAGCTTTCAAAGGAAACATACACTGACAAGATCAATAAATGAGATGAAGTTCATATGCAAGATATTCCACGAAGCTCTAGCTTGGAAAATTCCAGCACAGACGAAATGGACCCCCCTTGGCAAAACCACTCATTTCTAAAACATATAAATAGAAAAAGAAAAAAAGGGACAAATCATAGAACAGCCAGGTTCATGTATTTAAGAAACTGCTATTAAAAACACACTAATGAATAAATAATTAAAAAACAGCTTAAGCAGGACAGCTTTTGACTTCAAAGAAGCACAAAGTGCCAACGCTTCTTTAAATAAATGAACCTGGTATTGCACATTTATCAGGCACTCTGTGGATTTGTAGGGCGAATACATGCCATATATTTTAGAGAAAATATACCAGTCTGTTTATACCCCTATAAACCATGTTGCTGTGAGCAGGCCTAACAGCAAATGTATTATATACACTGGCCTCATGCGGTAGCCAGGAAGTCCTACATGACAGACTATTGTTCATACTCTCACATAGCAAATTCATCTTATGTTTCCTTATTTTCTTGGAACACCTATAATCAGGAGTCCTGCCATCTTGAAGGAAAAAAGAAAATGCAGGAGAAGCCTTGCACGGGGGCTGATTTATGCAGAAAGCCACACAAAGAAGACTTAATTCAAAATACATTGTTTGTCCTCTAGCCTCGTTTGTAATCAAACTACATGAGAGCAAAGGCTGCATCTTTTTATGCATTTCTGTGGGACTTAGCATCCTGAAGCTTGAGTAAAATTCAATCTCTTTTGCCTTTTCTGATATATAAAATAATCAATTAGAAGAGAAAATACAACTAAAAAATGCTAACAGATGTGCAGTGTAATGCACTTGCAAACAAAGAAAACCATTTCAAAAGCCCTTTGAAATGTATTCGTATTTGTTAGAATGGAGTCTGATATGCCAGGATTGCATTTTTGCTCATACCTGTCACTTCCAGCAGCATTCAGTACTACTCTAACTGAATCAACTCCTTTCATTCCTCATCAATGCACACGTTTGCCTGTGAAGTGTCAGGCTGTTTTCATGATTTATTTATTTCAAGTCATTTGGTAGTAGCTAGAAAGTCAATAGGTGAATGTTAAAATGATTTTTTCTTAATTATTTAAAGCTTCAGAAGATTAAAAAAAGTCTTAACATGAATTGAACATTCACTAAATAATGCTCGAAGAGTAAGAACCCCTACAGTCTCTTTAAAAATAAATAAGGGATCTGACAAGTTCACTTTGAGAATAACCATCAGAATAGCTAATATTCCTAGGAACATTCTTCCTCTCCTGATACAGGTTCCTACTGTTTCATACTGAGTAAAAACCATTGATATTGGTGCCCCAACACTGACAGACAAGCAACAATGAAGATGTCTGGCCACCCTCTACGAGCCTTCGGTGTTGGAATAACATCCACAGCATGATTAACGGACATTACATTTGTGAAAAGGTGCTGTCAACATTAGGACTTTCTAAAGCAACACCTGTTCCAACGTGGGTTTAATGCCACTGAGGTCAGCACTGAAATGCATCACCCGAACACCAGGAACTCCTAGGCAGCTCCTGAGAGAGAAACAGTCAGGAAGATGCAGTTGACGTTCAAGAGCAAAACGAAGCTTGCTTGGAACTTTAAGTCTTGTCTTGGGTTTGAAGGTTTGTGTCAATCAGTAAAACAATATATTGAACTGAAACAAAGTTGGCTTCTAAAGAGTACACGGAGTGAGTCTCTCCTAGTAAGATGAGCTAAATAGTTATTGAGTACACACAATGTTATTGCCTGGGAGGACAGAACAGCATAAATCAATCAAATGCTCATTCTGCTCTACAGAGAAGTACATCAGTACAAACCCTTGTCAATCAGAAGTTCTGTAAGTTTTATTCCAGATGAGCTGATCAACAATGTTTACAGAATGAGAACTCTCTTATCTAATGCATTGTTAGAACTGAGGTGTTTAGACAGTTTAGAATGATGCCAGAACTGATCCAGCAGCAACTTCCCACGTAAACAATGCCAGCACCGACAAACTTTAACTTGCTTTCCCAATCACCACCTGTGTCTCATGATTTCTCCAGGAAATGTCAGTAGGGGACTTCAAGGAAGGAGATTCATTTCATATTTTATCAAAAATTTCCAGAATGTCTTGTATACCAGCTGCTGAGTGATTTTAGTACCTTGCTTGCAGTGATTTTAAGACAAGTCACTTTGAGAGGAGCAGCATGAAGAGGATATGACTGGCACAGTTACCAAGTTTGAGATTTCATGAAGCCAAGCCTTTCAAATAAGCAGTAAGGGCTCTAACATGATGTAGAAACTATTTCCCAGTATGCATAGAAAGAACTTGCCTTAAAGAGAGTAAAAAACATAACATACTTTATGTGCAGAGGGAAAAGAAACAAATTCAACTTTCATAGGTAATTATAAACACAAGTTTTGTGTAGTTTATCTAGGATTGTCTCAGGTGTTGGTAAGTCAGCTGACATAACCATAAGTGTGTTTGCCCAAGGAACATGGAGAGAACTTATGCCCATGTTTGGAAGATGCTTAATTGCAGATCTGCTATTATTCATAACAGAGAAGGTTAACAGGACCTAATTGTCACTGCTACTATTTCCCACAGCTGCTAGATATCAAGACTGACCTCACTGTCAAATGGTGGTTTCACCACAATGCCCCTCAGCCTGAGCACAGATAAGCAACAAAGGATACTACCTCTGACAGTAAAGACTGAGCTCTGCCTGCATTTTTAGCAAATTCCTTGAACTTCCCCGAGCCTCCCTGAATTCAGATACATAAAAAGCAGTAGAAGCAGTCTCAAGATAAAGGTGAAAAAGGTCTTCTTCCCTCTCAGTGCATTACAACGGACATGTGCTCTTACAACACGGAGCTGCTGGCCCAGACGAGCACACTGTCCTTCGTGGAGTGTCACAGGCTCGCTCCAGCTGCTCACACCAGGCAGAGGCAGGGGGCTCGAGCCAACCTGTGATGCTGTATTCAAAACCCAGAAACACCAGCACCACAGAGTAGGAATGGGAGTTAAGAAGGTAAAAGTCCACTATCCTGATCTTTTCCTCTCTGTCTCAAGTCTGTAAACTGGTGATTGTTATACAGGGTCTGTGTGAGAAAGCGCAGTTTGCACAGAATCAGTGTATGACCTCAGGAAATCTGATTTTTTTTCTGTTTCTTAAACTTTGAAACTAAAATATAAAGTTTGTGAGTTTTTTAAAATAAAACTTTTTCAAACTGCAAACTTTCATTTTAGCTACTTCAAGATCCTCCAAGGGAGCTTGAAAAGGAAACCTTTTCTATTATAATGCTAGAGGGAGATTGATTCTGCATTTTAAGGAGTTTCTCTAAGCACTGCCAGCCTGAACTGGGCAGGAGTGGACACCCTTGTGGCATTATGCTATTCACCTAAACCCAGAGTTACTTGAAAACCTAAAAAGTGATATATCTAATCCCCTAATGATTCAGCTGCACCGGGAACAAAGAGTTCATACGCCTTTCACTTGGTCACAGATTGCCTGAAGCACTCACTCTTTAATACAGAGCAAGCCCATAGAGAGGAGAGACAGGCACATTCCTTTTGCCTGGTCAGACTCGAAACCCCCAAAGCGAGGGCCTGTGCAGTACAACTTCGATTCTTGTATTAAATCCCAATACTGGGTTTCACAAGTGGTCCAAGTGACTCTGAAAAGCAGTATTTGTGGCAAATCCTAATATACTTCAAGAGCTGTGTGGAAAAAAAGCCACAAAAACTTTCCTCACAATAGGAAGATGAAATCTGCTGTCCAATTTTGATGTCACTTTCTTGGCAACACTGGTCTGTCTTTGCAGGGCCCAGTGTCACAAGAATTTATCTCTGCTTTAGGGAAATGCTTCTGTGAGTTTTTCACATGCAGGTTGAGCCTCACAGAATGAAGCTGCAGCCCTCAGGACACTTGAGAAATTCCGTATGACCTACGGAAAAGTCCATCTAAGCGCCCAGAGACCCGTGACTTCACTCCAGACTTTATCGTCTTCTCTGCTGCTGCAGTGATGTACCAATGGAATGGGGAGCAAGAGTTCTCTAGACCATTTTCACCAGAGAAGAAAAATGGCGGAAGCTTATACAAGAAGTCAGTACTCATTAAACAAATATGATTGAGAAAAGTTCAGTGTGCAACACATTCCATTGGTGTAGGCAGAAAATTTGATAGCCTGAGCTGCATAAGCCAGAGTCTCAAAATCTTACACCAAGAGTGCTGGTGGTGTTAGTTCACTGACTGAGAAAAGGTCAGCCCAAGAATGTGTCTGCCAGAAGATGTTTGTCCCAGCTACATTCCAAACTGGCAGAAAGACAGTAACAATTAAGATGGATCAAATAAATCTAAACTGTGGGTATAGACAGTAAATAACAATAAATCCATGTGTTTAGGTTCTTTCCCCCTAAAACAGCTCCAAAAGGCAGTAAAAGCCAGAAAAGGGAACAGAGCATCAGGCACAAAATGAGAGCCAGCAAGAAACAACAGATTGCATGTAATACAATTAAATACAGTGCAGTTTCTATTCAAATGGACCTCGGAGCTCAATGATGAAACCTGACTGATCATATCAAACATAAATGAACTGCTCGGGAACATGGCTATCACCCTACTCAGCAGAATTAGCATGCAAGTCAATCACAGCCTTTGTGCCATCTTCCTTCTCTTTACTGGTAGAATACCCTTTCTGACAGTGCTTTTGCAAGCTCTTTAAGAAAGCTTCTTTTTCTTTCTTACAATGTAGTTCAGTCAAGAATGCTAAAGAAAATAAGGAGGGGATTAACTACTTGAAGTAATTGGGAAACATCTTGGGATACAAGTTCTGTTCTTTCAAGGAAAAAGGGTTACAATTAAAATTGTGGATTTTAAAATTAAAATAGCTGATTTTAATGAGACTGAAAGGTCAATACCAGACCCACAGCAAATTAATAGTATGTGTAATAAATGAAAAGAGATTGCTACAAGAATGCTGAGTCTGGGCAAGAGATCTGGGGATCCAAGACAGCTGCAGGCCATTCTACACCAGCTTCTTGACTTCACTGCCAAAGTGAATTAGGTATCAGAATCACTAGATGAAACTAAACGTACAGCATCTCTCAAGTTTCACAGAGAACACATAAATCCTTCAGAACAGATTTATGTAAGGTAAGTGGATTCCATATACTTATGGAAGACATACATATATAAAAGGTAAGTGGATTGCGTGTACTGGGGGTAAAGAGAGTACAAAAGAGGAACAGATCAGAGTAGGAACTTCTCTAAAGGTCACGTGAAACACAAGGAGCAAAAGATACCTCAAAGTTAAAGGGATTTTTTTTTTGTAATAGGGAAGAACCAAGGACGCACAGAAGAGACCCAGAACAGTGATGACACATCCCATTAAAAACCACAAGATGAATTTAAGCATCTATAAAGTAAGTGTGCAAGAAGTTGGTACTGAAAACTAAGACAATGATGAGTTCCTGAGCTCAGAATAGTTGAAGTTACCCAAGACTTCTCATACTAAAGACAGAACAAGTCCTAACACCAAGATTTATTCTATTCAAACATAGAAAGAAAAAACAAACTTCACCACTGCTCTGTTTTTCCTAGTGAATGAAGAGCCTTTACAAGTCTTCGGTTTCTGCCTCAAACAGAAAGAGGTGGCTGTAGCCCCACATCTATGGAAATGTTGCTCTGTGCTGCAACAAACAGTCTTTCAGGACTCCCTGCTATTACATCTGCCCCAGGAAAAGATTTCCATGCTTCTCTGAGCTGGTTGCCACCCACATACTATTAGAAATGGAGACATATCATGCTGTATAGGAATGGCTTTGAGATACCTTAGATATTTACTCTTTTTCAGGCTGCAAATTTAGAACTCTTCAAATAAAGAATTTCAGCTGAAATCGACAGCATTGCTTCCTGCAGAAGCTGGGCTGTCCTAGATGATTTTCTTCTCTGATATAGACAACCTGTTACTCTGAGAGGCTATAGCTACAAACAGCCAACAAAACTTTTCTCGTTATGTAATAATGGCACAATCTCCATTTCTGTTTATTTTCATCTTTGGTGAGTAACTAACGACAATGATCCTCTCTCTAGCTAGTCTTCTCCATTGTCAGTAGCCAAACACTAGGCACTGTTGAGCATCCAGCATTACATTCTTCCCATAAAAGTTCTAGCTTTTAAATTACCATCTTTGCCTTATATCCTTAACAAGTTTCTTTAGCAACATTCCTTTAGCCCCCATTTCAATAAGTGTAATTACATCTTACAAAACCATTTGAATAGTGGCATCTTTGTACACACACTCGTAGTAATCAACAGTGGCTATTTTTTCTTCTCTACCAACAGTCTTGACAACTTTAAACTGTACAAAAAACCACGCAATTTTAACTACAAAGTTTACATACTGATCTCTTTATGCAGCATATATTTTATACTCAGAATAACTGGACCACAACAGACAATGATGAGAAGGTAAGATTTCTTTCACTGCATTCTAAACTGGCTGCAGCAGATGCCTTTTTTAAGTCCTTGGAAGATTGATGATTCCATTATTTGTAGTACTCAGCAATAAATCTCCGAGTTTAGGCTAAAGTGAGCACTTTTCCCTACTTTGTGTCTTCCATTACACTGTTATTCATCATGTTTAATCATTCATTTACCTCTGACTGCTACTGCACTTCAGGAGGACTGGTACATTATTGATTTTTGACTTTTACCCTTTAGAAGCTGGGTAAAGGGCTTTGCAGCTGCTTAATCAAAAGTGGTATGGCCAGGGCAGGGGAGCTGCAGACCTCAGAAATCAGCAGCTGAACAACATGTCAAGTTATCATAAAATGAAATTAAGAGTCAACAAAGAAACCAAATTATAATCAACCAAAAATTGCAGCAGATAACCTCAAGAGACCACAGAATACAAGCACTCCTCTGCCTTGCGAAGCACATTGATAGGAAAGAGGAGACTAAGATTAAGCAGGAAGTGACAACTTCGAGTTCCCACAAAGACAAATGCAAAGCTGTGCTCTGTTACAGATGTGTCAGACAATGTAATTTGGTTTGATTCTCAACTACTCATAAAATGTTTCCCTCAAACAGAGGGAGCATCACTTCAGCACCCACTAGCAATCATAACAAAACTGTTGGGTTTATGATTTGTTGCTTGCTGTTCTAGGGCAAGTAATGTGCTGCCACCACTTTCTTTTCTTTTCTTTTTATTTTTACATCATGATCCTACAATGCCAATCTCTGCACAGTGGCTGAACACTCAGACAGCATTTCACTAAGCTTCACACTTCGGAATTTTCTGACTTAATTGTTTCCCTGTTCCTTCCCTCCTTAGCTTCTTTCATTCAACATCAAATATCTTTTGAATACATGAACCAAACCTATTTATCTATATGACTTAAAATAAATATTCACCATTCTGGTTCAAGTCTAATGATTGACATGATTACAGCTCCAGGAAATGAGTTTCCCACACAGCGTAAAAGTCTGAAAAGAGCAGCAGCAAAATTAATGGAGGACAGGAACAGAATAACGGGAGATTATTAGTTACTTAGCCCTCAGAGACCCTGAATTCCAGTTTCTGGTTGGCATCATGCATTGAATCATAGAAACATCCAGAGAGAACACCAGTGATAAAGTGCACTGCATCATAAGATACCTGCTTTGACTACCAAACAGTTAATTCAAACTAGTGCAGAGTTTTGAGGATGTAACGGCGAAGTATTAAAGCCAAAATCATGAAGTGCTGGATATAATAAAGCAGACACTTCAGAGTGATAGGGCTAAATCATTAAAATTGGCACAAGCAAACCCTCGTACTACACTGAACACAGAGAAAACCTCGGAGATACCAAGAGCGCGGCTGGCTTTACATGACAGATTTGAAGCACTGCTCAAAGGCCAAGCAGAGCCCTGGTATAGCTGGTTCTCAGTGCCCAGAAGCATACCAACTGGTCAAAAACACCTGTGTGGGCAAACAGGCACGTATCTAATATAGGCAGGGAGTCCCCCTTAAGTTGCTATCAGAGAAACTAATGTGTGCGTGGTTTAGAGAAGATGTAGCTGTACATTTGTATTGCTCTTTCAGTGACTACACATAGATGCTTTTCTTGAGTCCAGACTCTGGCATGCAGCTTGGAAAGAAAAAAAAGAAAGCTCATTTTGGCAACAGGAGGCCTTCCTGAGAGCATAGTAACTGAACCCTGACACTCCTCAGATTCTCTGAATCAACAGAGGCCATTCAATTCGACATCTGCTCAGCAAAGCTAATCACATTCAGTGTTTAAACTCTGGGACAGACAGTGAGATGAATCCCAAATCTGAATTCTTAGCAAGTAGAACAGGAAAGCATTAGTAAGTTTTTAAAAGCCAAAAATTCCCAAGGTTCCCTTAGATGAGAAAAAATTGAGAAGTTTGGAGTTTTAACACTCCACCCAGCATACATTCTCCCATTAGTTGTCAAAACAAGTAAATTGCTGCTCTAACACCTCTAATACTTGAAGTTTACTTTGCTTTGCTAATGAATTATTGAAACTGCTCTCTCATGAAATACGGATCCTTATCAACATTTGTTCCTCATTTATGGAAGTATAAACGAGCTATTTTACAAAACAAGCATTATTTCCACTAAGGTGACATAGGTAAAGCATTGAAACCCACTGACAAGAAATTTTATGAATAATTAAGTAGCTGATATACAGCTACAATTACCATGACCCTCTTACTCAGATTGCCATATTTCTCAGCATGACAGAAGCAAGACTTTGTTTCTGTAGTATAAAGAGACTCTTAATTAAATCTTCCTTCTCTCAGTGTACCTGGATTTTTTCTTTATATGAGCTCAGATTATTATATTTAATGATGAAAAATGCTAATTTTCTGCTTAAATTCACCAAATTCCTGATGGAATTTCCTTACAATTCTTTGTTGGTTCCAACTTCACTAACAGTGCTACACATTCTTTAGGTAGAAATTAATTGCACAACTCCAGTCTTCAGAGTAGTCATCTGAACATTACCATTCTTGAAAAATTTCCATTTTTAACATATGGTTAATATGTTGGAGTGATCTTAACCCCCAGTCATAAAATTCCACATAATTTCCTATGTCTTAATGACTGTAGGCTTTGCATACAACCACTGGTCCTTGCAGGCTGTCACTTTTAGCACTTGAATATTGACATTGTATCTCTTTTAGGTTCTTTTTAGCCCTTTAATGACTATGCCAATTAATAATGCATCATTCTCTCTCCTCTAGCTAATTTTAATTGCTGTAATTTATGTCCCTAGACAATTTTTGCACTACAAATGGAATCCATACTACTGTGACTGAGTTAGAAGATCACACTCTCAAAGGTCTCTGGCAGATAAACAACACGATTTCAAGTTCATAGACATCATCTACAATCGATATCAACTACAGTTCAAGGAAACAAGTCATGACACCAAGTCACATCAGGTAACAAATAGATCATTTTTGTGTTCTGGACCAATGTGGACTTCACCAGCAGGGCTTTGAAGATTACTTACAGCTTCACAGACAGTGCTTTATGGAGTTATTCAGATACCTTAAAAGGAATGCATCGGCCTAAAATTAGCAAATATAGAGGTTACACACTTCTTCTACAGGGAGAGGCCTGTACTGTTACACAGATATCCTCAGAAATACATAAACACCACCTTTGAGGTAGTATTAGAACGTAGCATAAACAAGCTTGAGACAATGTATAAGATGAACTTCAGCTTTTTATTAAAACATGCTTGCAATGAAAGAAAGAAAAGACAGACAACCTTGGTCTACAATATAACAACCTTGCTCTACAATATAATAACTCAAGCAGTGCAAAATATTCACAGAGAAACCTAAAAGTTATGAAAGAAAGTTTTCTCATCTCTATTCCATTTCTTGCAATGGTGAGCTTATTTTTCTTTTATAATAGAAGCAAAAGAGTTGCTTGATTTTTTTTTTTAAAGAGGTAGATCCAGCCTTGGATCTCCTATGTTTTTGATAAACATAATCAAGAAATGGGAATTGTAATGGTTAACAGTCCACAAAATTTAGAAAACACTGGTCAAACACATGCCTTCGGGGTGTTGCTGCAAGTGTAAGACAATCCTGAGGAAACGTACAGAGGTTAGAGACTGATCAGACACCAAGAAAAGTACTCCAGCAGTTACACAGTGATTGTAAGTTTTCACTCTACAGTGCACCTTTGCCTTCCTGTACTACTGTGGTAAGTGAGGATTACATTTTTTAATTTTATTCAAGCAGCAGCACAATAATTTAGGACACCAGAGAGCTTGAGTATACCACATACCAAGAGTTAGGAATTAAATACACAGTAAGTTCTTGGATTCTTATTGTCTAATTTTGGTGGCAGATGAAGACAAAAAAGAGCAAGAGAACTCTTGCTACTTCTGACACTCCAACTATTGAAAATAAGGATATTAAAAAGATGGAAAAATTTACTGTGTGTTCCTCCTACACTAGAGAAATGGAGTCCAAGTGCAAGAGATGAGGAATGCCCTCTCACTCACAAGACTTCTTTCCATCAGCCCTTGTTCAGCTATCTTGTGTACCTCAACAAGAACAAAAACCCACTGCTGCCTCATCACTTTGGAAGGGAAGGTGCCAAAATGGCTTGGCAGACATGGAGGCAGGCACAGACGTGAGTCTTGACTTCAGTCCCCAGACTGACAGAGTGCACAGCAGCCCTGGAAGTATTAAGATACTGAACCATTTTGACAAAGAAAGACAGCAGAAAATATTTTTGAAAATATGTTTTAAAAATATTTCAAAGTATAAATGTATATGTCAATATACATACACATGTACATGCCCCGAACTCCCATTTATCTCCGTTAACATAGACAGCATGCGTGTATATACACAGATGTATGTATATATATACATACACACACTAAAAATAAAACTAGGTTTACATCCTTTGCATACCTTTCATTTTCCTGGAGTTCAATAAACTGGCTTCTAATGTGGATTAAGATTCTTGTACTTTTTACTGACCATAGCATAGGACCATTATGATATTTGTGAAATAGATTTACCATGCCATCAATCTCAAAAAGTTTTTTTGAATTATAAATATCCAGATCTCCTGTTTCTGTAGTGCTTTTAACAGCACTGAACCATTATCCTTCCTGCCAACCTTCTTAAGTAGTCAGTCAAACTAAAGAAATAAATCTCCTAGACAATCTGCTAGCATTTCTTTATCCACTTGCCCCATAGTCCTAGTGAGGAGGTAGAAGCATTACAACTGAAAGTTCCAAAGAACAGTTTCTTAAATAACCCTTCTTTATGAAGAAATTCCTATTTCCTGCCATACCATCTAATTTGTCAACCAGCCAGGCATGTCAGTAATACGACTTCCCAGTTAGAACTCCACAGTTAAAGCCCCATCTAATAAAAATACGGTAGCCCAGATTATTAAGAAGACTATTCTTTAAGATGATCTTTTTATTAAAAAATGTATATAGCATTGGAAAGTCAGGATTCATCTAGCACTGAGAAATCCTTATTGTCCTTCTTTTTACAAGTTCTGCTGAAAGTAAAAACTTGATGAAACTGAATGCTATGTAATGACATAAAAAAACAAGCTTTACTGAAATACCATGAAATCTGCAGAATGGTCAACATTTCCACTGCCAAATCCTATATAACTCTGAAAACAAGGAAAATAATGAAAGCTTTTCAGATAAAATACCACTAGTCACTTCTTTTCCCCATTAAGGGAACAGAGTTTTGCTGTATTTGTTAGCAAACTAATTTTCTTTGCTCTTACAAGGCATCTTTCTTGAATTCAAATAAAACTGCGTATAATTCTGAATAGCCACAGTTAAATGTCTTATCTATGAAATCTGAGAAGAAGTTTACACATATGGCTAAAATTCGAGAAAATACAAAAAACTCAACAGTAATTGAAACTGCTGTAGTTGATTGACCCAGAACTACTTTGTATGGCATACTAATTCCAAAGATGGATTCTATCCAGCACAATAGAAACTGTTTATGCAGGTCACATTTATGATCAAGAGAAAATATGCTACCAACTTTTTTAACCTGTAAGGTTTGATTAAATTCTCTCACCAGAGTAATGGATGCAGGGCTAGAGAATTCAAATTTTGTTTTTCTACTAGAACCCTTAATAATTTTTATCATCAGGGATTCTCTGGTGAGTAAGCAAATAGCTGATAATTTGAGGTTACAAAAAATCTTTTACTGAAGACTCAACTGAAGTAATTAAATGCATACAGTATTTTCAGATTTGAAATTAATTCTGAATCACTGTCTGTACATATTCATGTCAAGATTAAATCTCAGCAAAGATATAAGCTACTAATCAAAGAAGAACAGATTTGTAGGACATTCAGATAAAAGAAAAAATAACACATGTAATCAGAATAAAATCACTCCATTACTCCAAGGACAGGAACACAGCGGTTTTTAACACACACTCAAGTTAAACACCGAGCCAAGAGAAGAGAGTCAGCACTTCCTTCCCACGGTTGTCCTTCCCCCATAGGCAGGTGTGTTACACCAGCAGTGCACTGCACAGTTCAGCACAAGAGCCAGAGCTGTCTCCATGTGCATTTCCCAATGTGCTCTCTGCAACTCCAGCAGAGACTTAAAGTAACCAGAATTATTTATATACACAGAGCCTAATACTCTCCATTGCTCCATACAGTCTGAATTTGGGTTTTAGTATTTATTAAAATGACACTATGATTCCTATTCATCTACACAGAGAAGTCCTGCTGATGACAAAATTATTCGTTCTGTGAAGAAAGGCTCACATCAGGCCTACATATAGACAATCCTTCACATTCATGCTAATTTTGATTTAAAAAATACTTTTCTTTAGAAATAATAAAGCTACCACTTATATTTCAAGTGCACAAAGAGTAGATATTTTTTCCTAGACTTTCCTTTTATTGAAAATGCTTTGACCTGAAATCTACATTAAAACTGACTGAAACTTCCATGCAGGATTAGGGTATTTTTTGTGTCATTGCAACACTTAGGAAAGCAATTTATGTCCATTGTACTTTGGCTATTTCAAGAAATTTAGTTCAGCCATACTATTAAGCAAATGTTTCTCCTGCAACGAATACTAGTCATATCTGAGGACAGCTGCATTTCCTTAAAAAATATCCTGACATTAGAATAATTTCCGAGATTAAGGTAATTGATGTTATTTTATCTTTCTGTACATTGGTTTAATTCCACTTCCTTGTCCTTTCTGTCTATGACGTGTGCCATCATTCACAGATGTTAAGATTCTTACTCTGCCTGTGCCTCCTGCATCGTCCCCTCGGCTCACGCCAGCAGCCCTGGCCCCGCACACGGCCCCCGTGCCGGGGCACTCCCCGCAGCCGCCCCGCGCCGCAGAGAGCACGCAGCGCTCCGGGCACGGCCGGGCTGGCGGGGCCCGTGGGGTCCCCCGCGCACCAGCCCCAGCCACGGGGGCACTGAGGCTTTCAGCCGCTCTGACGGAGGGCATGGGATGAGTATTACCGCTGTAGTTGCACAGACAAGAATATTCACCACAGATCCCTCTGTTACAAGCCAAAAATACCAATTAATTCTGGCCTATAGAGTTCCTCTCGAGTTTTGAAACTCTATTGTATTTTACAAGCATACAAGGTACACACTGGGCAGAGCTGCACAGAAAAGAACATTAAACAGCCTGAAGAAGAACAAAAGGCAGATATCTGAAAAGAGACTAAAATACAAAACATAGCAGGGAGCAACAGAATATTTACTCAAGTTGAACAATACGGTGCCTGCTGTTGTCCTACTCCTTCCAAGTGCCAAGATGCAGTATTTCAGAAAAAGGTGAAACCCTTTATCACCCTGGTAATACTTCTTTGGCCAAAGCATGCCAACTTACAGATAAAATCCACCATTCTGATCTCTAGGAATTATCAATTTACATCTGCAAATGGGGCTTACATCGAATGACTTCAGCATTCTGGTCAAACTCATTTTGAATTATTTTTTTTAAGCAATTGTGCCATACCTCTGACAAACTTCCTATTGTTGTGAACTGTCATAGCAGATGAGTCAGTCAGGAGGTACATACTTTACAGTCATATCTAATTTAACATTCTGCAGTTGTTTCTTTTTAACATCATATGCTATATCTTATTCTGAAGCTGGGGGGAAAGCACAGCTACATATTCACAGCTGCTCAAAGTTCTGACAGCTTCCTCTAGTTTTCCCTCTGAGGATGTACAGAAGCACTTTCTCTCATCTCTTTCAAATGAAGGATCCTATTCCAATCTCTGCTACCTTCCTTTAACTTCACACACTCAGCTCTTCTCTCCTTCTCAGCCTCTAATCACAAATGCGTGGCTGAGCCACCTTTCTCTCAGTACTGCATCTGGGGATAGCCAATGTGTCAGATACACAAAATGAACTCATGATTTTTTCTCTCTGACTACAAACAACTCCTCTTCTCTCAAGCTGACAAATTGGGATCTTTTCTTCACATGGTTACAGTCTCTGCAAACTGCTGACATCTCAATGAGAAACCAACTAAATAAATCATTCAAAACGAAAGAGCTGCTTAAGCTAGAAGTGACCTGAAACAGCTGCTAAATTTTTAAATGCCCCCATCCTCCCCCTCAAAGCAATGAAATAATCTGTATAAATAAACAGTGTTTCTCCAAACCTGCTGGGCTATCAGAAAACAGTTCTAAGAAGGAAGCACAGGAACTGGGAATCGGCAGGGATAATTAATTTTTCTTGAAGGACTGCAACACTGCCATTAATTGCCTTGAAGTGTAGAGAATGTAAGAACAGCCTCAATTAAAACTAATGTTCAAATGCCAGCTGTGCTCATCTTTTACTGACATGCCTTGCATATTGATTCTGACATAAATGAGTATTATGGAGTGTGATATTTTTATTGTGAAAGTCCTTCAAGAACAAAGGTACACTTAGGGGGAAATTTCAGTATTATACTGTGGACATTAAGAAATGTCTATTGTATTTTCCAGAATTTGTAACAGCAATTGTTGCTGTTTCAATTTAAGGAGGCATTTTTCTTCCAAAATAAAAAGCCAGTTGCAGATATATTTCTATACGAGCCATCTGCTATTTGCCATTAATTTATTACTTCAAAGTTTCAGTTTAAACTGAAATGTGCTTATATCATAAGATCCAGTGCAGAGGTCCCAAAAGCTTGATGCTAAATTATTTACATAGCTATTTTATGGCCTAGATAATATAACATTTGAAGAAAATAAGACAGTGAAATTTGTTACCAGCCATATTTTTCTAAACACTTTGGGGTACAGTATTCTCTCCAAAAAACTGTCAGTGAAAGGCAGCTACTTTTCAAATAGTGGTACCAAGAAACGGTAACTAAGGACACATCAAAAAATGACAGAAAGGAAAAAAAAAATTAACTTCAAAGATGCTAATATCAGGCTGAACAGATTTCTGACGGCAACAATGAAAATTAAAAATAACAAACAATGACCATTCGAATTCAAATAATAAAATAAATCCAAAATACAAGGCACAAACTCCTCCCCATCCTGCAGGTGCTGATGTAAATGCGCACAGAAGAAGGAAATCAAACACAAGAGCAGAAGCTCTGAAAAGTTCAGTTAAGTATTTGAAATTAAGAACCATTAGGAAGGTAACTTCTTTTCCATAAACAAGCATTTCAGAGAGATTATTTATTATTATATTCACCATGTATTACATTAAATATCTTGTGATAAATATTCTTTAAAAATCTTTTCCTTTTTTGCAAATAGAGATGCAATAAGAATCATACTCAGTGAAGAGCATTTCTGAAATCTTAGTCCAGAAATGTTTTATCTTTTTCTTTCATCTTTCTCATGCCTTCATACCATCATCTTTGAGAGTTGATCACAATCCATTGCACTGTAAGGCATTCAGAAATTACTTCTGATAAACGAATGCATGATGTCAGATTGCCCCATCAACAAGAGGGCAAAATTATTGTTACTCAAAAACCATAAACTGAACACATACCACATGAGAATATTATCCAGGGCACAGTACATTACACTCAATATATTCTTCTTACCTGGTCTTGAAGGAACTGAGGTTTGGCCTTCAATCTCAACAAGTTCTTCTGGCTCAATAGCACTGACTTGCAGAATTGTACAAATTAATAGAAACATCATATACATCCATAGAGAAATAAATTCCCTCACTGAATTCTTTTTAAACACAGGAGAAGACAAGAAAGAGATAACACTGAGTTTAGGATTTGAAATATCTGAAAGGCATATTCCCACTCTTTCAAAAGCTGGCAATTTGGTTCCTCACAACCACTAACCAAGAGAAGCAATTCCCTCATAAACTTAAGAACAAGAGAATTACACTGTGTGTAATTCCAATCTTCTCAGTCACAGTTGCTTTTTCCTCTAGCAGTAGGAATACTAGGATGTGAAATAGGGAAAGGACCCATGGAGACCACCACCAAGTCTGAAATCCTGTTAAACCGGTAACAATACCAAAACTAACAGACCCTGACAGAATAAGCTCATAAACAGAAAAGACCAGGGCCTAAGCTGTGGGGCACTGTAGCTCCCTTTGTACACAGCATTCCCTGTACTCTCTGATGACTGATAGAAAAAGTTTTCATTTCCAAGATGCTCCAGTCAATAGAGAGAGGGATTTTTGCAACTGAAAATTCCTTTTATTTCGACTTAATTTTCAAGAAAACCAAAACAAGACAGAGGCTGACATTTTGCTTCTTCCTCTGCCATAAGAGAACAAAACAAAACAATAATACTAGAAAAATACAGGACACTTTTTCATCATTTAAGTTCAGGCACAAACCCATGCTGTAATAAAATAACACACCCCAACTTCAGTAGTATTTATACAGAACGACATTTCCCCCCCACCCCTTACCATAAGAAGGAGAAGGGTTGCAGTGTCCACTAGGATATAATGTGGTGCATCCTTTATATGCAGGTTCTTAAAAGAAAAGAAGGAATTGGTTTAACCACCAGGTAGAATATATGCAGAGTCCAATTTGGATGGCAGTGATTTCACAGCAAGTGATAAAGCTTGCAGAGTCCTGCCTCAGGAATGTTTTCTCCTACATTCAATGTTTTTTTACAAGTAACAAGGAAATGAGTATAGACAAAAGAGAATGCCAGTTCCCCCCAGCTGGTGGAGTTAGCTGGTCTCTAACAAAATTGCAGAACTCGAGACACACACAGAGCAAAGACACTGCTTGAATCCGTTCCTGGAAATTTCTGTCCCTATCAATGTTGCATATTTTTAACATATGATCATCAAGAAGTGATTCTTAGGTCATAACAAGTCCCAAAACAGAACAAGTGTCTTAACAAGTGCCCTGAAATAGCCCAAGCTTCCCCAGTGCCCCTCCAAACCCATCTGTCTACATGGCCAACAAAGGACTCAAAATCGCTGTAGAACTGTCTCCATCTGCTCTTCGCAGAGTGGCTATACCACAGCATAAGGCTGAGCACTCATAAGTTGTCTCTACCTGGTTGTGTTGCTGCCTTGGGCAAAAGAAAATATAAGGAAGGATTTCATCTCCAAAGGACATTTGTGGTAAAAACTTCAGGGAACAGACAGAACAGAAAGGATTGGCTCTAGAACAGCTGTTTCTCAAGGCATCATCCTGTAAGCGCTAGAAGTTCTAAATATCAGAAAAGTTCAGGTTGTTTTGGATTATGAATTACTTAATAGATCTGTGATAGATAATATGAACTGCTACTACAAGTGGGTGTGAATAATCATTCTGCCTTTTTCTCCCGATTATTGTACAACTTTGCTTCCTGAAAAAGAACATGTAATTCATAGATGAGCCCACCCAGGTGACAGAGAATCCCATTTGCATGAGAAAAGTGGAACTCAGCTCTGCCCTTAGACAAGATCTTCATTACTGTTTTGTAGTTATATTTAGATTCATTTGCATAACAGAGCCATGCAATAATAGAACTGCATCAGTTAAAAACTTCCCTACCAATATCTGTACTGGTTCCAGTTTAATTTAAAGCATGCAAAAGAGAGGAGCTCCTGGGAAGCTGCCAACAATAATATCCTCCTCCACATCAAGCAAATAGTTTGTTTCCTCCACAGGAGACATATCAATACTCAAGAAACAAAAACGAAATCAGGAAAAGCTAAAAGCTTAGTAATGTAAATCAGGGTGGAGGAAAAATGAAAGAAAGCTTCTCATTGGCATTCCACAACTTCTGCAGACCCCCATGGCCCATTAGCTAATTTCTGCTAAAACACACATCCCTAGAATAATAAATGCCAGTGGCACATTTCTAAAGGTTTGTGGCAACTGAAGTAAACATGTCCCTGTTCCCAGGACACCAAGAGAGAGAAAATTAACCAGAGGTTAACTGGGTCATTAGCTAGAGCACAATATAGGTCACTGCAGATTTAATTTAGTTTGTATTCAGCTAAAGAATCAAATAGAGCAACCAGTTCTCACAGCAGGAAAACAAGTAACTTATCAGCATGCTAACGTATCTTGGATACCAGGGCAGCAAGTCTGTCATTACGATTTATACCTCTTGGAACTAATTTCACATCATTTTGATGAAACAAAGTACAACACATACACACACGCATACAACTTAAATGGTTCTGAATGCTAGTATGCAAACACACACACAAATACTGAATACTTAACAAAAAGTCCAAGTGGCCACACTTAATAATTAAATAAACTAATTTCTACATCTTTGACTTGTCTCAGATGAGTAAACTAAATTAAAGATCAGAGTAAAAAGGGGTCTGAATAATTTCTTGAAAGTTTTGTAGACATTTAGTAGATTGCTTCCTGTATCTTTGCTCTCAATACAGATCACAGTAAAATCAGGGGACATTATTACTATTCAGTACACCACAGTACATTCTACTGAAGCTTCCCAAAATCTGAACAGTCTTTCCTCCTTCTACAGTTAGTATTGCTTACAATACATCTAAGGAAACAAACTTGGAATTCTGTTGAAGGCTTGCAGCACAAAGAACAGTTGACATCTTCTGCAGAGGTTTCCACTCCACGCGCAGTAACTGCGCTATCACAGGTTTCCATAGAACACATGCTTACAAAGGAAAGAGGATAAAACAGAAAAAGTTCAACATTTCTTTCTTCAGGAAGAGGTTATATAATGGAACTACTAAACTTGGACTACTTCCTTCAGAGCACAATGCAGCACCAAAGATACATTTAACTAAGAAATCTGACAGTTATTCTTCCTCAGGCTACTGTAAGAGCAGCAGCAGATTCTGGGATCAACGGGTCAAAGGAAGTTAATTCCACAGCCAGTGATCTTTCTTTCCACGTCTGCCAAGTACAGAAGGTGAATACAATAAACAACTTGAAAACTGTTTTGCAGTATCAAGGGCTATTCTAGGTTATAACCTTTCTAGAGGTAGCCTGAGTTCACTCAAAAGTAAACTAAGTTTAATTCATACAGGACATGATTGTTGCCCCTTTTTTTCCCCCCTTCATCTCCCCTCAGATGATGACTCATTTCTTCTGATTGATTCCTCTACTGGAAACATTTCTTCAGCTTGTCAGAATAGTGAAGTGCAGAATTACACAATACAGTCTTCTGGGAAGCTAACATATGCTCAAACATTTCATTATAATTGACTTGGACTTAATAAGCTTAGTTTGTGTTGTACAAAATAAACCAAAACTAGACAGATCATTTTCTCACAGCATATAAGGAAGAAATAGGAGAAAGAGGATAGAAAACAGTATATTGTGGTTCAGTGTTTTAAAATCCTGATCTGCAAATGGGTTTAGCTAATTCTAAGTGAGACTATCCCATCAGAAAAAAAAATTGAAATAAAAGTGTGATCAAGAGTCAAATTAACTAAGTCATCAAGATAAATCCACAGAGTAGATTTTTTTAAAACAGAGACCAGATGTTTGAAAGCCAGGTAACTGTCTTTACCTATGACACTGTCAAATTTTATTTCAGGTTTGGTTTGGGCTTTTTTAATTCAAAAGCATAACTGGAAAAATTCATTTAATATACACCATATGATTACCCAGCATTTTTTAGGATTTGTGATGTATATGCTAGATACCAGTGTCAACAAGATATTTAAATTTATATTGCTATAAACACATCTGTAAGGAAATCAGCACATTGGAAAATTCTGACCTTAGTTTAGGTTTGTTTAAAATCAACACCACTTTGCAACAGTTCCTTTCAATGGATGTTACGTGCTCAGGACCAACAATCTTGCTCTACAAGGCTGCCTATAGTCACTTAGTAATGCAGAATTGAGTGTAAGTACACATTAGCTGATGAAGGATGAAGCAGCTGAGCACGTGCCAATACGTAAATCAAGAGCTCAGATTTAGTGTTAATTTCTCTGCTTCTGATATAAAATTTCCTTACTACATAGGCAGTCCCCATTAAATTTGTTCACACATGTAATTAAAGCAAGACACTCACCTAGCTTATCCACTACAGTAGTCATAGAAAACATCGGAAGGCTTCAAAGTTTTAGCTTTGCCCTTTTTTCTCTCTGGGTTCTCTAAATTAAATTTGTAATGCACACACACATGCACCATCCACACACACACACCACCTTTCAGAAATTAAGTTTATGAATAGCCTGCAAATTCTGTTTTCCCTTTCTACAGGCAATGCCTTAAGTTATAAAAAAAACATTCTTTCTGTTTTGAGATGTCACTCATCAGAGGAGTTGTTTCAAGCTTGGCTTCTGCTTGGCTGCTCACTCATAGTTTAAAAAATTCCACTAGTATAAAGCCAGGGTCAACAGTTAACAACTCAACAATGAATTATACACCAAAAAATTGTTTTCTGTTTTGTTACAATGGCAGAAAAGATTTTTTTTACCTTTTTTTTTTTACCTTAATTATCTGAAGACAAATTTAAAACTAAATCAGGTTCAAGTCAGTATCCTCACAATGTTTTGTTTCAGAACACTATGTATATTACAGTTTTCACTTGGCTGTCTTCAAAAATCTTCACAAACGTTGAAGATTTTGGTATACCAGTTGGTTAGAGAGAAGAAAATAAAAAGATACTGATTTGAAGATGCCTTAATTGAAATTTCATTTGGACACCTAATTGGTACTCTCTGTTTCCAGTGAAATCAATACAACTTCACAGCTATTTCAACTTCCCCTCAAAAATTTAAGCAGCAATATCCAAATGCATTTATTAAGAGTACAAAAACACATTAACCTGCTGTATAAAAGCTAATTCTAAGAGTGCAGAGACTGCAAAATCTGGAGTACCCGTGTCCACAGATCAGAGTTAAGTTCAGAGATACCCAAACTCATTCTGAGTAATTTACCCACACTAGAACAAAGATCTGCTGAACAGGTAAAACACAGAGCTCTGATCAGGTCCCTAACACAGGTAACCCTGCTTCCAGTACTCCAGGAATCTGTTTTGGAGAGAGCTTAGTTACACCGCAGAGTACCTGCGCCTCTGGTGATCCACAGGCCAGATGGGCAAGAGTGTCCAAGGCTAGATTTCCAGGAGTATCCAAGGCACGGGGGGGTGAAGAAGAGCATGCAAACAGCAGGGGAACACATTACAACTGAAAAGGGTGCTGATACCCTCCTTCCCATCAGCTGCGCTTTTTAGCGGACAGCTTCACCAAAACACACAGGATTTTTGCCCCTTTCCCAAGATACTCTGTTCCATCTGTGGCAGAAGGAAACGAGACTTGAGGCAACAGATCCAACACAGGAATGTTGCATTAGATCTATTCTGGAGATTTTTCTATGCAAGGCAACTCACTTCTTACTTTAAAGCAAAATAGGAATTGCAAGGGACTGGAAACAGCCAAGCATTTAGCCTACAAGTAATTATTTTAGAAGTATTTGAATAATAGCAAATCCAAGAATCAGACATCTGTCACTCCTAATTCAGTTAAGTTCTGTTGCTGACTTTCAACCCACCCTCCCAAATCCAAGTAAAAGTATCAGTGACAGGAAGAGAAGGAAAACACCTTGCTGTTCAGCATGAGCTTCAAACAGTCAGGGCTCAAAAATTACTGCCTTACAGCACAGTACAAGACCTCAGGCAAGTTTTTTGAGTCCCAATTTCCAATGGAATTCAAGTTGATAATTGATAGGCAGAGGTCATCTTGTCTGCAAACCAGATAGCTGACTGTCCAAGCGTAAATATTACCTCCCACTCATGGATGAAACTGAGAAAACTGGCATTATTCTGGATTCTTGCACAGAAATACATTTCACCAAACACAATCAGGAGTTATTCAGTTTCTTTGCCTTTGGTAGTGTTGGCTTCCCCTGTGGCAGGGGGTTTTTGGAAAGGGGGCAATACTAAATACCTGATATTTCACTGAAAACCAAATCAAATAACTCTTTTCAAAGATGGCACTTATGCTTCTCCTTCAGGTGTCTGTGTATTAAAGTTCCATTTCCTCCTGTGTAAGTTAGTGTTGTATATTGCAACATTTGTACCAAGATGGACTGGACTCTTTCTGGAATCAGTTCTGCACCCATAAATGCAGCAGCCTGAAACTCAACAGAGCCTCTAAGCATATATTAAGTTCTTCTGTTAATTTAAGGATTTAGTTTTCTGCATTAAAGAATTTATTTTATTAACACTAAGAAGCAGGTATTTTGAGTCTCCAAGAGACTAGATCACAGTGAAAAATGACTGATTGTAAGACAATCTCCACAGCAGCACTCTTCCCAAGATGCAAGATGTATGCACACTTCTTCATTAACAAGGCATGTATTTTTAAATCAGTGCAACTAGTATGAGAACTTCAAAAGCTACCTGGAACTCAGATTCCTCTATAGCTCCTCAGACCACAGAAGAAATGCAAGCTTTAAAGCCTTGAGGAGAACCAGATAGTTCTTCAGCAGGTAAACTTACTAGGCAAAATGCTTTCAGTGGTAGAGCACTGCATTACCTATCTTCACATCTAATCAGTTATTTAAGGAATGGAAAGGCATCAAGCATCTCCTCGAAACAATTTCAAATAGCCCATCAAGCAATCGAAGCGCAACAGTTGCTTTTTATTTTTTTTTGCACTGTGACTATAATGACTTTCAATTAAGTTAGCCCTGTACTCTTGTATCCCATTGTTATGATGCAGAAAGATCTGCCGTAAGTCAGAACATAAATGCAATGCACTTTGTCATGAAGAGTAAAAACATACCAAAGTAAGGGGGATTAAACCCTCTCACTGCAGTGTCCTCCACATCATGCCATTCTCAGTCTGGGAACATTTGCCAGATCCACAGCAACCTAATATAAAAAAAACAAAGAATATTTAGGAGAAAGCATCATTTTCATGGTCCTTTAGCAAGTCACTTGACACTTCTAAGGTCTGAGTACAGAGTTTCCAGTTTTCTTTTACATATCATCAAAGAACACCCTCTCTGAGCTCTTCTGGAAGCTCACCCTTCCCCACTTTGCAAAGCCCTTGCTGTTGCACACCAACTTTATTAATTCATTGTTTACAGAACAGTCTGATTCTACAAGTGACTAGCCTTCGGAGTCATTTCTATACAAAATTCAAAACTGAAAAAAATTACACAAACAAAACGAATTACATAAACACAATAGTAACACCACAGAAATAAGACATGGAGGCAGTCAGACTGAGAAGATTGATCAGCAACAGAATTGGAAGAAGCCTGCAGTTTGTCACAGAGTTGTTGAGGTTAGGAGAGACCTCAAGAGGTTATCTGATCCAACTTCCTTACTTAAGCAGGGCTACCTCAAGGTAATTTCCCAGGACGAAAGTAGCTTTTGATTATCTACAAGGAAGGAAAGTCCAATGTCTCTGGGCAGTCTGGTCCAGTTCTCAGTCATCCTCAGAGCAAAGAAGTACTTCCTTATGCTCAGACAGTCCCTCCTGTGTTTCAGTCCTGCCCATTGCTTCATCTATCATGAAACACCAGGGAAGAGCCTGTCTTCTTACCCTTCCTGCAGGTGTTGGTCTAATTTTGAGGATATTTCCCCCTCGGAGCCTTATCTTTTGTAAGATGAACAGCCCCAGCTCTCACAGCCCTAAATACCTTGTGGCCTTTCAGTGGACTCTCTGAAGTCTGACCAGTTCTCTCCCATAGTAGTGAGTACAGAACAGACACAGTGCACCAAACGCAGCCTTACTGGTCATGAGTATACGGGAAGGACCAGATCCTTTGATCTACTGGCAACACTCCTCATAATGCAGCCCAAGATAACATTACCTGCTTTTACCATAAGGGCATATTACCTTTTATATTACATGTAAAAATCCCAGAAATTCTCAAACTCTGCAACAATAGTGTATTAATACGAAAAAATCCTGACATGGCTGGTATACTGCTAAACACTTTCAGAGCAGCTATTTGTTAAGTATACCTCAGAAGACCTGAATAAATAAATACATACTATAACATAAGAATCACAGACACAGAGCAGAAACTCATTTTCTATCCTTTCAATGATCTACTTTCAATCTAGATTTCGGAGCAAGGTGCATAGGGATGGAAACGAGAAAACAAAAGCAAGTGCCAAAGAGGACATAGTACACAGATTAAAGAAACACTAACTCCAGCATCACCATGGCAAAACGATGGAAAACTCCAGCTAGTCACTGCCGCTGATTTTTGTTCTAACAAATTAGATACCCCTTTGCCCTTTCACCACTCACTCAGCAGTCCCGTCACAGGTAGACTGCTTAAGGCTCCACATGCAGATGTAACTCCCACTGGGTTTTAAGACTGGGCAGACATTAGGTTTCTAAGCCTCATTAGCTCCCAATGAGCATCTTGAATGTTCCAACCGCTGTCTCAAAATTGCAGATGCAGTGAATGCACACATGGAAGACTAATGAAAGGGAAGTTATCAACACAATATTGGGAGCTGAGCCTTTGTCCTGAGGTCACAGAGAACAGCAAAATTCAGTACACAAACAATTAAAGAAACACTTATAGTCCTAGCAGGAGGAAAACTGACTGAGCATTAAAACTGTACTGTCTGGCAAGCTGATTTAATGTTGATGCAGATAAGAATATATTCTTACCTTGCAGTGTAACTGATAGTAGAATGTTTTCCACTTACATATTTTAGTTACATACACTGAAAAAGTCTATGTGAAGTAAATATTGCAAAGAGTTTATTTTTTATCTAAGGCAGGAAATCTGTCTTTCAACTATTCTCCTCACAGATTTCTTCTACATACAGACACATTGATCTTTTCTTAATATCATACAGAAATAAAACTTAAAATCCTGCATAAAGACAAATATTTATATATTCCAAAGAGTCGGAATGATATCAGTGCCTCTTGAAGCCTGACACAACCAGGCACTTTTAGGTTCTTCCTACTCCTATCACTACCTTGATTTTGGTCCCAGTAGGTTTTAAGTCTACTTTCCTTGATATCATTAGCAGCTTAAAAATAAGTAAGTGCAATAAACCCAAGAAGCTGAATTTAATCTCACGTGGAGAGACACTTAACCAGCAACAAACTATATGGAGAAATTCAGGCAATTTCCAAAACTTATACAAAAATCCAAATGGATAAAAAACTTAATTCGAACGGGAAGTGGGGGGGATAGGGGGACAGCAAAACAAACCCCACTCTTTAAGGTTTTCAGGTTTCAAATTAAATCATGGTTTGTACTAGAATAAACACGAGATATTGTCAAAAACATGAGCATACTGGAACATCCATTTTTATGCTGGAAATCTAGGCCTATATGTCATTCTCTATGATGGCCACTCCAGCCTGAGAAACCTAGCCAGCATATTGATAAAAATGCAAATGTGTTCTGTCAAGAATACTGCAAGGGACAATTGGCAGATCTTATATACTCTTCATGAAAATCAGAAGCATGATCCATCAACATCTTTAACCAAAATTCTCAGATGGGTTTGTAGCAGTTCTTGATCTTACTTTCACTCAATTCTAAACTTCACAGCAAGCCTACATGTTCAAGTGGCAGAAGGAAGGATGTCAAGAAGAAAAATGTGAAAAAAAGGCTGTGTTTCTCTGAGCAGTTACAACTTTTAATAATCTATGAATCTACAGAGCAGTAAGTTAGAGATGTCTGGCATTCCAATTAATTACTTCTATAAAGAAATTTTGAAGGGAACATAAAATATAAAATCACACCAAGTTGTAAAGTTTTTTGAGATATTAGATTATTAAATCTAGCATCTCAAATGCACATCATGTATTACACAGCAAAAGTATTTGCTTCATTCGATCACCTTGTCTCTCATTCCCAACCAAAAAGGGTCTTATATATCTAAATCAGTTTTATTTGCAAATTTGATATTACCGTGTTTCTTTTAATTACTGTTTTGTGGATGAGCAACTATAACTCTTCCCACCTGAGGTCCTCATAACAAATGCTTGAAAAAAGTCACAACAGTGAAATACACAGGCTTTCTTAAAAACAAAACACAGCCGTAGCAAAGTATCATCTACTCCAACTTAACATTTTGTTTAATGAAATAAAATTAGCTACTTAAGTAAAAAAAAAGGAGATAAAATTAGCTACTTAAGTAAAAAAAAAGGAGACAGTTTCCTATCCATTTAGAAGAAATGATGGAAAAACTAGTACTGAAAGGCCAAACTAATCAAAATAAGTGTATGCAGCAAGGGCAAACACTTTCAGCTAGAAATTATTCAAAATAAGGCTCCTTGCAAGGAATCTAACAGAGAAAAAAACCAAAAAAGTACCAAACAAACCACCAAGCATTATATAGCTAAAGCACAAGCACAACTAAGAGTGTCTTTTCTCCAAATACCAAAGTTGAGGAAAAAAAAAAAAACCATGAAATGATCTGAGAATAACACTGCATTTTCTGAATGAGTCTAAAACACATACAAACCTCTACATTCAAATGACAAAAATTTATAGTAGGAAAACCCCATGATACCAGACATCTTGCCTTGAATTCCATGATTTGCGCTGATGAGTGTCCAGAGTTCACCTAATTCCCTAATACAGATTAAAAATAAAGCTGTCCTATTTACACTAATATTTTCAGTGTTTTCCTAATCCTCTCCCATATTTCAATTCCCCACCCCCCAAAAGCCAAGCAGAGCAGCTAAAGCAAAACTGAGAAAGATGGTAGTGGGGACAGTTCAGCTTTCGAACATCACACTTAAAACTTTTAAGTTTCACTGCTGTAGGACACGTTATAAAATGCAAGGATTAATCAAATTCTATGAGGAGGATTGACTTGAAGGGCTCTTGTAATAAATTTCTCTAAACAATATCCTTGTATGCGTCAGTTTTACTTTCACATAACAAGAAATTCAAAAGAAACACTGAAAAATTAGCTACAGAATAATATTTTCATGTAAACTTATTAAAATTATATTCAAATAATAGAAAGGGAAGGAGAAAGAACTCCTATGCATACAGTTAGCACCAAAACTATTACTCCAGTTGCATCCTTTGGAGAACCCATAACCACATTATACTCTAGTGCCTAAGCTCTTAAAGCATGGCCTGCCATGCTTTACATCTCACATACACCGAGAGCAAAAACTATTGCGCTGCAGGTTAATTTTGGAATGCAGCTGCCACCTAACCAATTAAAGGGTTTTTCACAACTACTGTCTGATGGCATAAAGTGACATTCGCTGTTAATAGCGAAGACAAAACTTATTGCCATGGTAAAAATTTACAAAAAAAAAATCATATTTTATCATTAATTTCCTATTGAATTTAACAACAGTCACAGAAAAGCAGGATCACTTATGCATTCATTCACACACCTGCAGGTTGGATAGGGGAGATAACACAGGCCTGCACCTCTGCAAGGCTTAACATCCACATATAACTCTTTAAAGCAAAACGATAAAAAGAGAAGTAGCTAATTAGAGACGTACCTACAGCTCTGCCAGATTTATGCCTGGAGCTCTGCAGTCTTACACGGCTGTTGAACAGCCCAGCATAAGACTAGGAACCAGAAGTTTTTAGTACAGCACATGTTATTTCCCAGCTCAGTCAACGTCTCACTGCATGACCTTGGGCGAGTCGCTTTCCCCGCAGCTCAGCCTCTCACCTGGCAGTGCCCTCACCTTAGCGCGCCGAGAACCGAGACGGGCTAACTACAAGTGGCTCTGCAACGACGAAGCTGGAATAAAGGGCAGCGGAGGCAGGAGCTGGGGCGGGGGTTTCCTCACCTTCAGGTGATACAAATCTCCCGACGGAGACTCAGGCTCCTGCCCGGGGGACCATCGCCCACCTGGCCCCGCTCCAGGCGGCGGCAGCTCCGCCTCGCGGGCCTCCCGCACACGGCCCCGCACACGGCCCCGCCGCCGGAGCCGGAGCCGCCCCGCACACGGCCCCGCCGCCGGAGCCGGAGCCGCCCCGCACACGGCC
>JAWWMP010000054.1:14720302-14748801 GCA_035047865.1 Dendrocincla tyrannina | reverse complement strand
GAGCGAGCCGGGCTGCGAGCGCTGCGCTCCCGCCGCAGGGATGCCGCCGCCGCCCGCCCTTTCTCCGCCCGGGCCGCGCTGCCGGCCAATGCGGGCCGCGCCAGGAGCCGGCTCGAACCATCTGTTGCGAGGCGCCTCCTCCAGCCCCGTGCCGGGGGCTCCCGCCGCAACGCCGCCGAGCAGCGGGCGGGGGCGTGCGGGGGGCTCTGTGCCCTCTGTGCCTGCGGCCGGGCCGTGCCCTGCCCTGCTCTGCTCTGCCGCCTCGGCCCTCAGGACCGCAGCCCTTCCCGCCCTCGCCCTGAGGGGAGCGCGGCCCTCGCCCTTCCCGCCCCGGCCGTGAGGGGAGCGCGGCATTCGCCCTTCCCGCCCTCGCCCTTCCCGCCCCGGCCGTGAGGGGGGCGCGGGCCTCGCCCTTCCCGCCGCGCCGGGGGTCGGTCGCGGAGCAGGAGCTGCGTTGTGGGTTTGATCCTCCTCTGGTTCGTGGAAATAAACCCCTGACCTAATAAAACTTACGCACTTCTCACCTAATAACTGGTGTTCTCCGTGTGGGGTGCCAGGAGGCCGGCGGCGCTGTTTGTTTCACGGAGAAATGTGCCTCGTTCTGGTTTAGTGCCAGAAGCCAGGGCTAAAATCTGTCAGTGTTTAGACTTAAGACATCTCCTGTGAGCAAGCTGTCCCAAATGAGTCAGAAACCTCACTATTTAACGGTTTTGAGTTTAGCCTTCCGCGTTCCCAATTTCCACAAACACGAGGACCACCTTGTGTGCCTGGTCCCTTATTTTGGGTCCTTTCGCCCCGAGCAATAGTAGTCCAGGTATTTGCAGTGCTGGTGTAAACTTTCATGAAAGCAGCCCCATAGTTCCTGATTTACTTCTCTTTTTGTATTAATAATTTCCTTGTTACAGGCCTCCGTGATCATGCTTTTCAATCAGGTCGCTATGTTTTGTGTTGCTTCTGCACAGAAAATCCAGAGAATAAGAAGCTAGCTTTATTCCAGCAAATCCTAGGGTAACATTTTTATGAAGATGTGTCAAGAAAATTATGCAAAGTCTTCTCAACTTTCAACAGGTTAAAATACTCTTGAGATTCATGCTGTGGAAAATAAAAAAAAAAAATGTACATTTTTTTAATGGGTTCACACAAGTTCAATTTTTTTTTCATTTTTTGAAACTGTCAAACACCTATTTCTCAAGGGAAGAGTATTAAATTATGGATTTAAAATGAACATATGGACTAGATACGATTTGCAGGACTTGCAGGATTTGATATACGACATGTAATTTTTAAGGTGGGGTGAATGTAAAAGGGTCAAAATAAGCTGGATAGTCTTGTAATTAAATTAATAATAGGTCCTTTTATTATTTAAAAAATATTATTTCTAGAAATAAAGCCAACCACCTATATTCCATACCAATGCTGTTACAAAATGGTTTGTAGTTGGTGCAATGTATTACTCCAAACAGACATTTGGAAAGATAGGATCCATTTCTTGCTCACTAGGAAAATTTTATCTTTGTATTAAAGGTGCTCAACACAGGTGACCTTTGTCTTATTATTACAAAAAAGGTCTCTAAAATACTCCAAATGATTGGGATCTTTCTTATGAGACTCCAAATGGATGAAATTTTGTCCTCAAAGCATGTGAAATGCCTCTAAATTTGAAGGGATGATTTGTCATTACAAGATATTTTTAAGGAATTATTTCTATATAGCCATAATTACCAGAATGATAAATTAGCTAGTGAACCTTTCATTAATCTTACAAAACTATTCTGAAGCCTAAGTTATTCCCGTCTATATTCTAATCAAGACTCAATCATTTTGTGAGATAGCTTCTAACATTGTTAATGCAAGATTTTTGTCTTACTACTTTAGGACTGTTGTTATTGTTGATTTTATTCATACATGGTAATTCCTTCTAATATCTTAAGCAAATTGGCCTAGGTAACAATATCAGTAATTAAATACTGGCGTGAATGTAAAAGCAAACTCTGACATACAAATAGTACAAACTTGGGCCAGTGATTTAGTTCTGGAGGCAGCAGGCTGTTCTTTGAAGTGAACGAGCCAAAAGTGTGAGCGGAACTCTGCATGTGAGTGCAAAGACAAAGTCTGAATTTTAAAATACTCCTCCCCCCACCCTTTTTTTTAATTTATTTTTGTGAAATATGTTAAATTCCCAGTGGGGAAAAAAAAAAGGATTGAAAAAACTAATCAGAAACATACCTTAGAGCCTTAGTCATAAAGAAGTTGCTTTGTTATACAGAAAAGGCAGATTTGTGAGAATGTCGCCACTTCTTATAAACTGTCAAAAACTGGGGGTTGTTTTATTTTGGTTACATGCCAGTCATGACTCAGAAATGTGCCATTTCAACTGTGGCAAGACCTAGCCTAGATTTAGGGTAGTCTATTTACCTAAACAAACAAACAAGCTCACCTCAGAAGCTGCAGGACTGAAATGAGCTGAAATGTCATTCAGCTGCTGACACTACTGAGAAAATAAAAACGTGGATGGACAGTGCTAATCACTGAAAATGCCAGCGGATGGTGAAATGTTATGTTCCCACTCCACAGGGCCATGTCTTCTGCTGTCAGACAACTGTATGTACCAGGGGAAGGAGAAAAACAGAAAAGCAACCATAGCAACAGGAGGTACAAGAAGTACATAAGGAAACAGATGTCTAAACTTCAGCAGGTAAGTGGTCTATTAGACTCCACGATTAGCCTCTCTGCGTAAAGAGAACAATCAAAACTGAGAGTTTTAGCACGTTCTTTGGTAACTGGTAACTGCAGTCTCATGTTTCGTGTCTCCTTACTCAGAACATAGTAAGGGAAATGGATTATAACTCCAGTGCTAACACGGAAGTGTTCAGCAATAACAATCTGTAGCTTCTAGAGCACTTTTCAAAGGGCTTTGCAACCATTGATTAATTAGTCTGTTCTGTGTTTGGTTCTGGGGAAGCACGAAATCCTTCCAGCAAACAGTTGGGCTTTGTTAGGGCTCTTAAAGACTGAACTGTGCTGTGGGTCGGGTGAGTGAGCACGTGCAGAGGGGCAGTACTGAAGCGACACCGGCTTTTTATGTGGCTACAAGGAACATGCTTGACAGTGGCTGCAAATCTTTTCCTTTCTTGAGGTGCTTGGTGATACACTGAGGTAAAAAGAAAGCTCATTATCTGCTTCCACAAGTTAGATTTCTTCTTTGATGTGTTACACATAAAGGCAGGTTACTGTGCTGACAGAAGGATCACAGCCATCAAGTTCCTTCTGCCACCCACACATGCTCACAAACTACTTTTCTTTCCATGTCATTAAAAGCAAAACTTAATGTATTGGTTTCTATATTTAACCTGAAATGGATTGAATTTCAGGCACGATCCCTTCATAATGTGGAGTTTGCCTTTTCAGTCCCAGTCATCAAGATACACTTGTCTGGGTGCATTCACTTATACTGACTGTGTTCGCTTTTAAGAATGGGACTCCTTGGCTTTGTACCTTTTACAGCTTTTAAGAACACTAATTCTGCATTTTTCAGCTGGTAGCCTGAGCGATCTGAATGACATGTGTCCAAAACTTACCCTTTTAAGAGCCTGTTTACAACATCAGCTGTTGGTAACTACAGGAAATTTCTTAATTTGAAGTGCATAGTACAGTCATGTATTTCAAGTGGACATAGTTATCCTGGAGCCCTGCCAACGAGGCTGGCTGAGCAATTGCATGTATTTCACAGCTGCTTTGATACAGTAGTGAGTCCGGCACTAGATGTTGCAGAGCAGATTTTTTCCTGGTTTGGGTGGGAGACTAAGCATGATACACTTCAGTTAGACTGTAGGAGTTTTTCTTCTTATCTCCAATATGTTGAGGAAAAGCATCTTAAGGAGGACAAGTACATGAAGTCATTTCACTGAGGAAAAAGAGACAGAGGGAGAAAGACCTTAATATGTAACCTTGTAACCTTGTAACCCTGCCAAGTTACTTGTTGTACAAGCTTTTGCAGACACACTTGGCAAGCAAAGATTCCTTGGACTCTAGCAGGGGACTGAATATTTTTTAAAAGATGTACAGATATACACTGCAGGACAGAGGTCACATTATGTACTGAGAAATGGCTGGCTGCCTGCCAAGCTGAAAAACTCCCTTGCTAGTGTTTCATCTGAGGAAAAAACAAGGTAAAATAAATACTTCGATATTGCTCTATTACAGTGTTTAGACTCTACCCCTCAGACAGAAAAAATGAAACTTATTACGACAATAAATGACACCCTAAAGATCTGAAAACTGCCAGGGTTCTCTGTCTCTTACTTTCTAATGAAGCTTTGCAATTTCACCAAAGTCAGAAAATTGTGATTGTACCAATATATCATGCCTGTGCATACATATGCAATGTGTATGGAGGAGTGACATGCTTTAATTGTATTTGTAATGGGAGAGATCAAGTAATTCCATAAAATATGGTACAGGTCACATGATTGATGATTTCATTTGAAATGAAGCAAATTAAAAATGAGACTGAGAGCACAGGGAATCTGTGAAATTGCTCACTATTGCATATGCAGATTGTGCATAGATCTAATACTTACACTTTGTATGCATTGAATGTGCATGTGGCATATTTCTGGTTACAAGTTCATGGATTTTTTTTTCTATTATTTGTCTACTTCTAAAGTAATGCCAACTGATAGAAATGCAATTTCTTCATTATTAAAAAATGCTTGATAAATTGAACACAGTTATCACCAGGAAATATTTCTTGTGGTATCTGGAGGTTGTATTTCACATATGTAATGGTACAGTGGTATATTAACCACTGGATCTGTAATTTGCAGATGGAGAACAGTAAGGTGTGTACCCTTTAAGACTTTAAGTCAGCTCTTGAGTTTTGATTTTCACCAGCAAGAGACACTCACTGGTCATCTGCTGTTTTCAGTCACAGGAGTTTGTTCACAGTCTGTGTTTAAACACTTCCTTCATGCTTCCTGTTCCAGATCTAAGATACAATAAAGTAAGAAGTATAGCTATATGCTAGGCCACACAAATAAACATTTGTAGGTATTAAGAGAAGCAGGAAACATTGTGACAGCTTAACTTGATATTCTGGCACCTTGGTTTTCTGGTTATGCAGCAAATCTTTCAGGCTTCACTGGTTACCACTGTCTCTACTATGATAACTGGTCAATAACACAGGATATTGTTATGCAGTATCTTACTTACATATGCCATGTGTGTTTCCATGTTTTAACCCTTAAAATCAAACACTCTCTGACCTTTGGGACATGCAGTTTGAACCACAGTCACATCTGGATTTAGCTGCTAGCCTTTTACTACTTAAAAACCTCTAACAGTACTGCCATTTTCCTTTTTTGACTTAATATCTGGACTCAGACCTGCACCTGTGAGATACATGTTAGTATGTATGAAGCCATATTTTGAATCTTCAGGGTCTCAAGGTTAGTTGACTTGAAGGTATTTGCTTACACTAGGGAACAGAGAATATATATGTCAAAGCAAAGTTTCTTTTGGATTTTATTCTTCTCAAATATAAGCACTGAATGTATACCTAAATGTACTGTCTTTATGCTGTAAATAGTTTTCTTGAGACAATATGCATCTGTATAAACATGTCTTTTTTTGGAGGATGGGCAAGTGTTGGGCTACAGTCAAACAGCTTTAGATATAAATTGGATCGTGAAGCATAAAACAGGTATTTGTCACAAACGGGACATCACAATAAGACATCTTTTTTTGCACTTACCCTTTCTTTACATAGAAAGCAAATGTTCAGTGCCATGCTGTGCTCTTCTTGCTGCTTGGCATGTTGATACAAAACATAGAAATAATGAACAGTTTCAACAGTTTTCTTGTTGCATAAAGAAATTCTGTTAAAGAAGTATCTGCTCCCATGACAGTGCCATCACATGCTGCAACCCCTAATTGTATGAATCCTCAGGTTTGGGGTTTTAATTTTGTATTGACAGAGTAGAGAAATCTGCATGTGTGTGTGAAGGGAGAAGGGACTGAGCTGTGCAGCTTCTAGGAAGCAAGAGCAGCCATTGGGAGTTCCACACAGAGGTTTTCATTATATGGTTCTTGTGAGAGAAACTACATTGTGGAATAAATGCCCAGGCCATTGTTTGGTTTTTAACCTGTTAACAAGATGAAATCCTACCAAAATAGGTTGGTGTTTCACAGAGTGAAAAAAACAGTTCTTTTTTTTTTTTTTTTTTTTTTTGCAAAAGGATCAGAGTTTTCTCTGGAAAATCCATTGGAGCAGAGGTCTTTTATACTAAACAGATTTTACCAGATAGAGTCCTTTTTCAATATATGGTGTCACACGGTATACCAGATTATCCCCTGAAAGTTATATAGTAAAAGTTAGTTTAACATGCCTAAACAGCAGCTATAAGGATTGTGATCTTTAGAGGCAGAATGTAAACTTAAATATCTTTTAGTATTTGTAACAATATTTCATTCTATATTGTGATGGTATAACAAATAATAACTTCAGAAGATATAAAATCTTTGCGTGTTTTTTGCAAGCTAACATCTGGCATCTTCTGTTGGAGAGCTTGTGTATGGTCGTTTATTTTAGAAGAATAAAATCTTGTGTAGGATTTTTATTTCTTTCTCTGTCTCTCGAAGTTTTTGTTTATCTGCAGTATGCAACAGGATCCTGTCATTGTTCACATATTTATGCTGCTGTATAAACAATAAACACATCGCCTAGTGTCCTAGTTCCAGCTGCTGGGACCAGTTTATCATTGTGTGGGTGTAAGCAAAGCTGTGTATTCTACACCCTCTATGGCATTTCTCATGAGCTGTCAATAATAGATTGTTTGCAGCAGCTGCCCAGGGCACACTTGACACCTCAGGCTACAAGCTGCGTGTTAAAGAACCCTGTGAGGCATGAGAATGTTTTCTGTCTTCACACCAGTGACTCAGCTGTGATAACTCCCCTCTGGGGAGGCATCAGCACCTTCACACCCAGCCTGGGGGGTCAGGTCTGCTAATGGGCCAGTAGGGACTGGCACCACAGGCAGCTGCAAGGACCTAGGCCATCAGAGATCCCAAAAATATCCCATGACTCACAGAAATAAATCACCCATCGTGAAACTCCCTGCCCTAGGGGGGGGTACTGGGCATTCCCACCTGAACCTGAGCATATATAATCTTTGAGGTTTAGGGACTTCTGGTACCACTGGTGGGATCCAGAGGAGGAGCAGAACCTCAACAGGACTGTGACTGCCACTCTCAACCAGACTGTGACCATCATCCTCTCCAACAGGTTTTCCTTTCCTTTTCCTTTGCACTCAGTGGGCCCATGTGGCACTCAGCACAGGGGCTGATGAACACCACTGTGTTTGTGCCGCAGGGTGCTGGGTTATACCTCTGTGTTTTGTGGGTTAAAACCATTTTTTCCTCTGTATCGTATTTATTGTAATCTTTTTTAATAAATTGTAACTCTGACTTGTAATCTCCCTTGAGTCACTTTCATTTCTCCTGTCAGATTACCTTTAAACCAGCACAACTAGCATCATAGTTAGAGAAATCCACTGGTGTTTTATTTGTTACCTTTAAAAATCATCAGAGTCCTTTAGGTCTTCCCTGGGGGCATCACTCTCAGATGCTTTAAAAGAGTTTAGGCACATTTTCTTCTGGAATAGGTATGATATGATTTGCAGTGCATTTATTTGGACATTGCATGTTTCATTTTACTCATTCACTCTAACCTTTAATAGGTTAACCTGTTAATTTGAGAGACAGTGAAAAGCATAGAATTAAAAAAATCCATATGAAAAGAATGGTATGGGAGGATAAAAGAAGGGTGAAATATGAACAAGAGGACAAAAAAATAGGAAAGTGTAAAAAAAGAAGTAGACTCCTTGAATTTGTTTGTTCTTTTCCTAGCACTAGATTTATGCAAGGTCATTGCAAACCATGAATGAAGAGCTAAGTGATAACATTTCTGCTTACATTGAACTGGTGGTAGAAAATTAAGCTCCAGGTAAATTGCTGAATATGGGACTCAGTCTTTTACCAGTCTTCTTTGTGTATCTACTGCCAAAAAATTTACTTTAGTGGGGAAAAAAGTATTAAGCCATGTCCTGGACTGTGTGCTGGCTCTTTTGCACTAAAAGGATCTGTAAAGCTTTCCATAGTTGGCAGCTGAGATTTCTTCTGCAAGAGGGAATCCCTGGCTGAGGTAGAGCTGGCTTACAGCCACCTTGGCAGCCATCTGTGCCAAATGGTTTTGAGAAAGAGAACTGGAATATTGTCCTTCAAAGTTGAACCTCCCATAAGAGCACAGAGACTTGCACAATGTTTTTTTAACTATGTATGAATTTTCATGGCTTGTCTTCTTCCTGTGTCTATGTCCTAAGCACATATTTATATGCTGTGCATATGAAAGGACTCTTTCAGCAGAAAATTTTTGACTTTTCAGCATTTAACAGGTGAAATTTCTTTAGAATATTTATATTTTCTGTTTTTGAAGAGCTGTTTCTCCCTTTAGTTGAATGTTTGATATTACTGTGAAGAAACTAAGTGCATTTCCTTTGGGAAACTTATACTGACTGCAGTTCCTTTTTCTAGACCTATTTATCTTACTATTTTATACATCATATCTGTAGTCTGTTACAAAATGTTGATTCAGACACAATGAAGAGCAAGTAGATCTTGTGTTTTTTATTAAAGTAGGGATTTAATGGCAAATTCAAATTGTCTTTTTTTGAAACCAAAATATGATATCTGAGCCCACAAAGATAGAAAATAATAATATTAACATCTTTAGGTTAGATATAGGATCCAGATGTACATAAAACTGACAAAAAAAACCCAGAGAAATTTGTTTGAAAAAGGCACATACAAAAGCTTTCACTTGTCTTATTAATATCTCACGTAAGAAGGTGAAAATATGTTGGAGTTTGTGAGTTTACTGTGATACATGTAAAGCGAGTTATCATTAAAATGGATAACATGTAAAGGTTTGCAATCACTAGTTACATAATAGATGTAATTCATCCTTTACAATTGCTTCCTATTCTGACATAAAGAACTTAATTGTTTGTCATCTTGCAATACATATGGTTTTGTTTTAAAACTTCTTTGGAATGTTGAACCTGACAGGCATGGAGCACTCACTTCTATTTTACTAGCAGCAGCGAGCCTGAGTATGTGCAGGCAAACCGTTATGTGACTGTGAAGTTACTGCAGGTACCAAGTGTTTCTGTGTGTTTGTCATTGAGATTCAGAAGACATTTTGGAGATGGCATTTTCAAATACTAAATGTGAAAGATGTCTCCTTTGTAAGTATAAACCTGTGTCCCTCCAGCAAGGAGAGAATTCTTAGATCACTCCCAAATAAGAGCTTGCTAAGTCAATTTTCTAATCTGTGCTTATTTCCTGGACTAATACATTCCTCATTTTTAAAAGAGTTTCCAGGTTTCACTCACCATCCTGATGTCATATCAAGAGCCCCTTCCCCTCCATGGGACTATTCAATGGGAACTCTGTATCAGGGTATTAGAACCACACTAAGAATTTTCCTAACAGCACAGCACTGGCACTAGCACTGGCCTACTGGTAGTAGCCACAGACAAGTTTGGTCAGTGCAGGTATGGTAGAGAGAAGATTCAGTTCAAATAATTTAACTTGGGATTATCAGCTTTTCCTTTCAGAGTTGAGCCACTGGTATTAAGTACTGTTATCCTGGCTTGTAGGTTAGTGATGTACCACTAATCTCTGTATCCCCAGCCGAGCCATTTAATTACATTTCTTGCTCCCTGATGGCCAGTCTGGCCAGACTACTGAGAATGGACTTGTATTAGTGTCTTATGTTCTATAAATATCTTATGATGTTATTACACTGTAACCTGGATAAACTAATTGGTAGATGTATCTACTGTGAAAGGTAGAAAGGTTGTGGCACATTATACCAGGAGATATTTAGGCCAGATTCTCAGCTTCTAAATGTTGATGTAGCTCCAATTATACAACATGCCTTTTCCTGACCTATGTTGTATTTTTTTCTATTTCACCTTAGATTTGAAAACCAGTAATGGTCTTGCTTATTATTTGGTCTTTGATGTATTTTGGTAACCAGAGGTGACAAATTTCTTCACTTATTAACAATCCCTGAGGCATTTTATCCTCAATGGCATGTTGTGAAACCCAAAGTGCCAAGGACCCAATCTGGGTGTTGTGGAAGATAAAAATCTTTGAGATAACAGTCTAGGATAATTTTGTAGTAGAGTGATAGGGCAGGCAAAAGGAATGCTCCTGTACAGAAATATTCATTTAAAAAAGCAAGAAATTTGGACTTCTTTTGTGTAGTGTTTTAGAACTATGTACACAGGAGCAAACATTCTGCCATTAACCTGGACAGTGCTTTATGCAGAGAAGTCCAGGTAACCCAAGCTAAAGCTAATATGGCCCATTTCCAGCTACTTCGAAGGCTTCTTAGTGCTTCACTCCAGCTACATTTGCAGTTTAGCTTTACTGGTATTTTTACTCATCTAAATTTTAGAAATAATTAGATATTAATTATGGGCATGGATAATTTCTACTTAACCAGTCAAAACCTGTAGGAACAGAAAAAAAAGTGGTGGCTGTAGTACATTTTTTTCTTTATACTGCCTTCTGTCATTCACATAAAGACATGACCTACTCTTTAATGTGTCCTGCCAGTTTTTTTAATTAAGGATGTCTTGGAAGTTTTAAGGTGATTTGAAATATTCCAATCCATTAAAACATTTACCATTAACATTCCAGCCGAACAGTCCTTTTTGTAATTAAAATAATTTAAAATGTTGTCTAATAGACCCAGAAGGGTAACTTCACTATGCATTTCATCTTTCTCAAGTTTTTATATTCCATGTATTATTCTTCACAATTACACAGCCAGAAGCCTGTTATATTTCCTTTGTAGAGCTGTTTGATTGAAAAGAAATGAAGATTAACAGGAGAGATTGAATTTTTGGATTAGTACTAGATACAGATTATCTGCATTGGATTAAAAAATAATCCCAAATTGTGGGTCAGGAGGTTGGGAATGAGATAAGGAATTGTTCGTATGAGGCTGTAGAAACAAATCAGTTTGATCCAAGTTGGTTGCATCTGATGATTGTTACTATTTGGTAACCTTTGGGAAACAAGCTGATGGGAAAATGAGTTCATAATAAAAAGCGCTGAACCAAGCTATCCCTGGACTTGTGCTCTATTTCAAAGGATACAAAAGTATATCAGGGATGTAGCTAGATCTTACTGAACTCAGTGTTCACAACAGCCAGAATGTTGTTGAGCAGACAACATATATTCTAACTGGATTTTGTATATTGAATATGAACCTTTTTCCAAAAAATTACATGTTTAAATAGAGTAATAAATTCAATTTTTAAAATCTGTAATGAAAGTGTGTATTTGGTATGCTTGATACAGAGGAATGTAGGAATATTTATTTGTTGATCAAATGCCAGGGGTTTTTGTGCAAATATGTATTTACATTTGTAATTACTTTGATGTGTTTGTCCAAGACAGGGTCAAGATGGATTTTCAGTTTCTCCAAATATTTAGATTTATAGAATTTTTTTGTAAATTATCCATATCCACCCATTTCATAATAGGAATGATACAAATCGTGACTGAATTCTTGTGTGTACACCATGTGGTATATTCTCTGTAAAAAACTCAGTGTAAGTTTAAAAAGCAGTGCAAGAGCTAGAAGTGGATGGTAGATGACATCATTGTGCTGGAAAAGATTTTGAGAAACGAGACTTTACACCTCTGCATGAAAACATCAAAGGACAGAAAAGATGATGGATGCTGAACAGGTTTCAGGTTTGTTTGATTATATTTGTGACTTTCTCAAATTTCTTTTAAAATGTGCTGAGTTTTGCTGTTTTGCTGGCAGTTCAAGATCAAATAATCATGATTTAATTGTAAGCTTTTTTGTTGCCATTCTGCTGACTTATTGCTGAGACATTTGTCAATCTAAGTTTTGAAATTAACTTGAAATGCAAAAAAAAAAAAAAAAAAAGACAGTGTAATTTAGGGAAAAGAAGCCTGTAAGCATATTTTCTAACATAAAAGAAATGTAAGGATCTGAATCATTGGGAAGATGGCTAAATGTCTAGAAAGAAATTGCCAGATATGATTTTATGCAGCTTGAATTACAATAAATGACTTGTCTCGGTGTAGTCGTTTAAAGGCCCGAGCGGAAGGCAAAGGGAGCCGCTCGCACAGCTCCTCCCTCCCCGAGCCAGCAGCTGCAGGCTGAGTGCGGAGGAGCCCCTGGGGACACGCTGGCAACAGGAGAACGCTCACTTGATAGGCCCTGCTCTTCTCAGCCTGTGGCAGCTCCTGAACTAGAATGGTGTTTAAATCTGGTCAATTAATTGATGTTTTGGTAACAAGAGCTGCAAAAATCAGATTCCATGGGGGTTATTTTCAGTATCTGACACTGGAAGCAGGATTTTAATCCTGCAGTATTTGATATATATTTCTACGTATTTTATCAAATTACCTTCCTTCCCCTGCCTTTTCCCAAATTTGCCCAATAGCTTCTTTAGCAACACTGAAAACAAGCCTTATCTCTTCCCTTCTTTTGCAGTCATCCCCTGGACAGTTTTTGGCTTTACCTTTAGACAGATGCAGACTGTCAGTTATGTGCTTCACAACAGAAAAGGAATAATGTAGTATTGATGCATTGCAAAAATATTTTCAAAATCTAGTTGGTCTTCCTTAAGATTTATATTCTCAAGGCCCTTTTCTTTTGCATAATACAGAATAGGAAAATAATTGGTTCAAAAGTGATATCAAACATATTGATATTCAAAGGAAATGAAGCAGCATACTTGAATAGTAAGTACTAATCTATTATTGCTATTAATACGTGGCTCTGGCTACAATTTGTTGCCTTTTCTTTTTACCAGTTACACCTTTCCTATCGATTTTCCCTATTGAAACCTGTCAAGCCTTCCTGAAGGTTATCCCTCTCCCTACTCCTTAGCCTTGAAGTTGGCCCTTTGTCTTAATCCAACCCTTTGCATTTTTAATTCTAAACTATGACTATTCAGAATAATATGATTTTCTAAGAGGATATTTAAAGTATGAGTATAGCATTTGAAAACATTTACTTCTGGGATTTGTTTTAGTCTAGGCTTTACCGTCAAGAAATACAGGATTATACTGTTTTCCCTTGAGAAACTGAGCAACGTGTTGTTAAAGATTGACTAAAGAGCTGCTGATGTTATTCAAAATGAAAGTTTGGTATGGGGGTGGCGTTAATTTTCATTTTACAACATGGAAAACCTTAAAGCTGTTTAAGAGACCTCTCCTACAATTTTTAATGCATTTTTAAATTGACATGGATATTAGGGGTATTTATTAGGAAAATAAGAACACAGACCTCTAAATGGGTAGAAAAGATGGAGGTTAAAAATGTGCATAGTAACAATTTATCTCTGTCTGCACTTTCTTTTTATGACCTTCTGGTGCTGGAAAAGGCACTTTGTGCAAACTCATTCTGATTTCTGAGCAATTCAGCAACAGATGGAACATTACCATGTCACTCAGGTGGACATCATCAGAGAACATCTCTATCTGTATTGTATGAGTCATACAATAAAAGTATGACCTGTAAAAATTTATAGTATTAAACTTTTTTTTTGTGCAGCTATCCCATTGTCACCTGCCCTATTTAATGACAAGCTTTTGTATCATTATAGTGTGTTATGTCCCATCTCTTGTAATTACTTAGTCAAGGGTGACACTTTGCTGAATTATTAATGTTACTTATTGCTTCACACCACAGTTAGTCTCCAAATCCAACCACATGCGTAGGAGTTGCTGTTTGGTCGATTTTGATGACAGAAATAACAAATTGGAACCATAACATTTATTTACTCAACATTAGGCTGGTAGATATAAAATAAGAACAGTATTCCCACCTTAAATTACCTTGAAAATAAAATCAATAGCTTATTTAAGCAGACCAGACAAGAAAAAAAATTAATTGCCCCCAGGAAGACAAATAAGAAGTTTCATTTAGAATGAAACAATGCTGATAAACAGCAGAAGGTATTACAGGACAAAATTTGGATATGCTGGTCATCAGAGTGAATAAAACCAAAATAAATAATAAAAAAGTAATTTCTTTATTTCTATCCCGCTACAAATACTTCAACAGCATTTTTCAAATTTAAGGTGCATTATGACAGAGATAATAAGAATAAACACATTCTTAACTCAGCTGTGAATTCAAAGTGGATTTTAAGTGTTTCCATTTGAGATGCAATTTTAGGACATAAATTCTACTGCTAGTAGAATGACAGCTCATCTATACCTATGCTGAAATGGCAAAAGCAGGGGAGTTTAATTCACATCCCCTATCACCTGTGATCAGCCTGTTTTAGAATTCTGAAGTAGCCAGTGCCTAGTTACTGTCTCCTCCTGATGCCTTCACAGCTACCTTGTTTGAGCGAACATCTACTCTGAGGTAAAAAGCTAGGTCCAATCAAAAAAAAGTGTTATGGAAATTGATCTGCAGCTTCTGAATTCTAGGAATTTTTCTATCTGGGACAGACACTTGTATCCTGATACTTATTTTAAATGCAATGATACTGAGATATTAGAAGTGACACTGTTTGCCAACGGCACATGGCAGCAGCAGGTTATGTGCTCTCCACTGTTCGGGGCAAGTAATTCTAGTATAAATTGGTTCTGTATGTTATCTGGTAAATACAGGGAGACAAACATTTTATTGACTCATCTATAATCTTCATGCATTCAGGTCTTAGGGTGTTTGTGAAGAAGAAAGAGCAGAATACTGTGTTCTTTTCTGCTGCCATCTCCACCCTCAACTCTCTTTCCATGCTTGTTTCGGTTAAGCTCTGAATCTCCACCGGCGTTTTTTGAATTGATACGCATTTTCTGATCTTTGCTGAGCAGGTTCTAATGAAGTTCTTCAGCTACCTCTCCACAGTGTTGCTTTGTGAAGCAAGGAACTTTAAGCAATCATCTAGGAGGTATCAGGTGCTAAAATCTCTTTGAAATAAAAAAAATACCCTATGGTGCTGCAAATCAGCTGGGACATGTAAGTGGGTAAAACTCACCTGTGCCTAAAGGGCATCTTTTAAAGTGAGTTTCACCTGCTATGGCTGAAATAATGTATTTTTTCTAACTTACTGTGCTGCACAGACAGCTTAACATTAATACATAGAAATTTCTTGGAGCAAGGAGTGTAGTTCTGATCCTGTTCTTGGAGAGATCATAGTAAAGCTTTCAGAGAAGAAAGTTATTTTGCTTAAAGCTCTAAATTAATTTGAAAGCAAAAAAGTTATTCTTATCTTTAAATTTTAAAAAGTGCATAGTTATTAAACTTTGCATCTCCTTTGCAACAGAATAGCTACAAGCATTATAGTTTAAGTTATTGTAAAGAAAGCATTCTGCATCTTATTTTGTCCCTACAGAAGATATTTTTTAAAGTCCAAACACGTCTATGATAGTGCAGAAGTTCTCATTTCTCCAGATATTTGTCATGGAAATCCTGGATCAACGTACAAAAAATAATTATTCTGGAAGTACTAAAAATACTTTATAAATTAGAGTTGTTCCAACAGTTTTAGGTGCATTTTTTCATAAAGTTTTTGCTTTGGGATCTTTAGAAACTGGTTGAAGCGCTTATTTAGGTGTTAAACATTATTTTCACCTGGTCAAGTACTGCACTTTCCTAATCGTGTTTTTAACTCCTTACAATAGTTTAATGTTTTTCCTCAATGACTTCATATTTTGATGGCTGATATTTAAGAAAGTAAACAGATTCCAAGAAGGCTGTTCTTCCTTTCTGGAGATGCTTGAAACATTTTTTGATTTGTTTTCATCTTTGTGTCCCAGGCCTAAATTGATATTGATTTTGATATGGAGGATAAATGTTAAAGGGCTCACTGTTAAAACCGTGCTGGGAAAATTTGCTCTCACTTACCTGCAGGCTGAAGGGAAATACATCATTTAGGTCTTGACCTTCTTGGCTTCCTGTTCTTTAAAGGCCTCAGTGATGCACACAGCACTTTTGATACAGATAGGCAATCTGAAGAGGTGACATAAGGGATATTACCCTTGTCAGGGACATGATAACTTAAAATTAACTCTTTACCCCATGAGGAATAATTTACTGCTGGGAAAGGAATGAGGACTAATGATTCATACAGCCCTTAGATCATCAAGAAGATACTTAGGAGTTATCCATTGACTTTCTTTGCTTTTATATTAACTGCTTCCCTGTGCGTTAGTTAAGCCAACAGTAAAAGAGATGGGGAGCTGGGGACCTGACGGCACCCTTGGAGCCATCCCCATTTGCAAACTGAGGAGCTGCTCATGCCCAGCTACAGTGTTGTGCCCCCAAAAGCACCAACATTATCCTGAGCCCAGAAGAATTCATCATTATCAGGCTGGAGCCCAGGAACCGTGGTGGGGAGTGGAATGGACCTGACACTCTCCCAGCCTGCCATGGCAGAGAAGCAGGGAAAGAAGCAGGGAAACAGCACCTTGCCAAGGCCATCCAGCAAGCGCAGGGCTCTTGCAGCACTGGGGTGGTAGCAGGGGCTCAGATGCACTGCAGGGGTGCAGTGGAGATGGGGACAGGGGGGCTTCCTTACACATCAGGGATTCCATCACCCTTCTGTTCCCAGCGAGTGGTTTTCCCATCCCTATCTCATGTTTGTTTTCACAAACTGCCTGCCTCTCTGACCATCCTTCCCCTCAAAGCCTGGCCTGCAATACCCTATGAGCTTTCATGCAAACTGCTGAGAAGAGGACACTGACTTTCCCTCTCTCTCCTATTCCCTCGACTAAAGGTCTGTAAACTGTGCTTGGAAAATTTCTTACACATTTCTTTCTTACTAAAAGACCAAGAGTACCTACCATAGCACAACATGTTAGTGGCTGTGACAGATATAATGACACATATCGGGTATTTAAAAAAACGGGAAATAAATTTATGTTCCTTTCATTCATAACATCAATACCATTCATCAGTTCTGGATGGAAGCAAAATTAAATTGAATGCACTGTATTATACAATGCATGGCAAACTTGCCAAGGTTTCAGACAGCTGTTACATGCAACTAAATGACTTCTTTATTGCAGTATTGTAGTCACACATTATCCTTCTCAGAAAAATAGACTCAACTGCTCTTCTATTGAGGTATTTCAGCCTGTTAAACCTTCTGTTTTAGGCATGGATTATCAAGGCTACATATTCAATTTGTCTGAAATCTAGGCCTTATTGCTTAGTACCTTTTTTCTTCAAAACTTTTAAGAGATTTTGGTGTTCATTACCTATTAACATTGTGGAGCTTTTTGGATCTCTTTTTTACTCATGGCAGATTCCCACTATTCAGGCACTATTTTCTTGTTTAATCTAAATGGTTACTATACCTTTTGCAAGGCTCACTAAATGACATAGCTTTCATTTATATGAAGGGTAGGGTGCCTTTCTAAATAACCAAGTTAATTCTTAAGCAATTACTTTTACTGACAGCAAGATTAATGTATTGTGAATGATGTGAATGTGTAACAGAATCTCTGGGGTCACTCATGCAATCCAGATGCTACTGGCTCTAGATAGATTATTGCATGTAATTATTTTTCTAATTTATTTGTGTGGGAGTTGGAAGTGTCAGGGTGATGGTTTGTAGGAGCAAGAGTGTGCAATGAGTGTTGAAGCCCAGGCTGTGCCCCTTGAGGTGTGCAATAGATACTGACAGAGGACTTCATTCCTTTGCTGATTTATGGTAACTGAAGGAGTAGTTGACTGGTGCCAGTGCCCCACCCCAACTCCGGCTCTCAGCCACAGCTTCCCATCTTCAGAACACTTGGCAAACATCAGCCTGCTGATATTGCTACCCTTGGTCAGTCCTTAATGTTGACACTCCATATAATCATGAAACTAGTTCTGTTCTTATGGTGGCTGTGCCACTCAATCGGTCTTCCTGTCCTTTTGAATTCTTGTCTGCTACAGACATTCCATTGTGTGCTACATTAAAGATGCTGCATATAACCTTCTAAAACTAAAGAGCTGGTTCTTGCATGCATTTCATCTGATCGTGTCCTCTGCTACTGCTCTCATTTGGGCTTTATATTGGGCTGTCTGTGTGGGGAATTTATGTGCTGGCATTTGTGCTCTTACTCATGGATACACAGTTCCTCAAGGCCTTTAGACTGCGCTGGGAGCAACCGCCTCAACCCCATTCTATGTGATGTTACTGAATGTTTCCTTGGGGCATGTGGCAAAAATTTGCAGATGTTTCCTGTTTTTTTTTTCTTTTTTTTTTTTCTTTTTTTTTTTTTTTTTTGCGGTGCAGAAAGCAGATAGCAAGCACATCATGCTGCAAATTCCCTGTCCTGGTTCTTTTGTAACAGAAAGGAGAAAAAGACTATGTGAGAAGTGAACTGTTGCAAGTTTTTTTAAAATCAAACTGAGTACATTTACACCATGGATTTGCAAAACAGAAGTTAATTTACTGCTTTGTATTCTGCTAGGATGAACAAAGCTTTATTCTTTTCTTTTTGATAAAAAAAAGAGGAAGAAGACCTCTGTTCTGGATCTTGGTCATTGTTAGCCTCTAGAAAATATAATCAAACTAGCTCATACGTGGAGCTGTGCCTAAGTGTTTTGTTTGTGTGCATTGTTATTAAACACATCCTTGTATTTAAGTTAAAATAAATCAACAACATAAAGATAAAAATCACCAGCTTAAAGCCTGCATGAACCGTGATGTCCCAAGTGCAACAAGAGCCAAATGCTGTTTGCAGAAAACCAATGAAGCACAAAATATGGCAGCATGTGTCCCCTCCCTGCGTGCATTATTATCTCTCACACATTATCCGAGGCACCCCATCTTGCACAGTGTGTGGCTGAATAACCCCCTGCTGCTGAGTGGATTCATGCCTGCTGTTCATTTTTGAAAAGTAATTTCATACAATTATCCTGCTAAATATTGATAGCTTTCACTACTCCAGCCACGGCTAATTAAAAGACACACTGTGTAAAATTTTAATTAGCATTCATGTCAGGGTGAATAATGATTAAAAAAAAAAAAAAAAGGAAAGAAAGAGATAAAAGAAAAAGGAAACTGGTTGGCATTTGTGGGGGGATTTTATTTATGACCTGCTGGTTTGTTGCTGAAGCTCTTTGTATCCTCAGATTTATTTCCCCTCCCAGGTTGTTCTCAACTCCTGATCTGAGGGGATGGAAGAAAAGAGTTCCTCAGTGTGAGCATGTACTTTATACATTCTTCTTGGAAGGCTATACGTTTTCTATTGTGTTGGTTGCTTTCCTTTCAATTAAGCAATAATGATTCCAGGAAACAGGAATTTCCTGGGGATTGATGGCCACTGAGCTGAGACCACGCCCCCCCAAAAATGGAAAGCAGTCGTTCACTTCAACTGGGGTTTAATTCATACTCTATACATTGTTTACTGTTGCACATAAGTCACAATAGTCATAAAAAGGGGTAAGATGTGTGAGAGAGGGAATTAACCTTTATTTTAACTTATATGCCCCCCATTATTCCATTTGCATGAAAGTGGAAAAAGAATATGTAAAATCAACATGCAGAGACTTCTCATGAAGCAGTGTGTAAAATTCTAGACTTTTGATTATTATGTGTTAGCTGCATGGAAGCTTTGGAGGTGTTTTCAGACTTCTCTGATAATGTTGCAATGTAATGCATGCAAGTTTTAATTCAAAATTAATAGAAAAGGAATGAACAAGTATCCATCAAAAGTAATTTAAAGTCAAAAAGCCACCTACCTTGAGCAGATCATGTGGCAAGATTTATTTCTACCTGGTGGCTGACTTTGTCTCCTTCACCACTCTCCATATCAGAGGGGTTTGTATTTGGGCATTAGACCATCACAAGCTTGTTGCTCATACAAGTCATTTTCTCCTGTACACTGAAATAACATTCAGTTAACACTCTAAGACTGACACTTATAAAGGCACTGCTAATTTTTTTTTTTTTTGCACCCATTGATTAACAGACTTAAATCATGGGCTTTTTTCAGAGAAAGGTTAAACATAGGAGGATTCTAATTCACAGACAAAATTTTGGGATCTTAGAATATTAATGAAAATAACAGTCCACTATATCTGAGCCTTTCTGTAGAGCCATTTTATAATACATGATATTGACAGAAGGATCAAAGTCAGACAAATATTTCAAAGGACCTTTTATTACACTTGTGCTGTCAATATGTATTTGCTTTATTCACCCCAAACCAAGGGAAGAACGTAAATCCTAAGTATTGTTGGCTGGAGTATACGAATGATCCAGAGTATGTAATGTGAATGAATGAAGAGACTTTGTCATTGTTTAGAGACAAAATTAACTAAGTATGGAGAAAAGGAAATTAAGTAGCTTAAGTAGTAATAATATTGGAAGAAGGTATATAGGAAGGAAAGCTCCAATGTTAAATATTTAACAATTAAGAATTTCCTATTTGTCAGTATATAATTTATTTATGGGTAATTTATTTTTATTGCTAATTTTAGGGGTTCATTCTCTGTAACTCTAAGCTACTTGTATCCAGCACCTCCTGAAGCTGCTGGCCTCTTTGAGCTGAGAGTCCAGCACTGGCCTATTTGATCGGTACTTTGCCTATTAGTGGAATATGATCACAATATATTTCTCAGCTCCTCTATTTATTTATTATGTCAAAATATAACCACTAGGAAAAAAATATTACCTCAAGTTATGCAAAGGCTCTCAGTGCACCAATTTATGTATTTATAAATAGTTATTGCAGATAAATTTTAGTTTAATTTCATATTCTATTGTGGTTTGGATTTTTCTTTAGACAATATAAACATGATGACAGATTCCTAACTAACTGATTTGCAGCTCTTCTGGAAGAAATGGTAATTAATATTCATGAATGTTCGCAACATTTAAACAGATGTAGAATCCTGATGTGACAAGAATGTTTACTAATTTGGAGATCTAAAAAAGCAAAATGCTGCTGTGGTTCTTAAGTCTGCCAGCAGGAAGAATGCTGCTTTTGAAGCAGTTGTCTTCCCTGGCAAAGCAGCAACCTTTGCTAATGAGCACATTTGTCACTGTGGTACATCTGGTAATTTGCTTTTGCCATATTGTTATGGAGCAGGAGGGGCCTGAACCCTCAAACTCCTAATCAGAATGTTGCAGTTGATTTCACCCCACTAAGTTGGAGACAATTTTGTGTCACCCACTTTTAGTCCATCAGTCCATTCAATGGGAGTGAAGAAACATTGGGTGCTGTTAATGCAAAATAAGAAGAGAATTGCTCAGCCTTAGGAGCCATTGGATCAGTCTGTAACTGAATAGAATTGGGTTTGGCACTTAGGTCTGTACAGAGTTAACTTCTTACCTGTTGGAGAATAGGATCACCCCCAGTATGGAAAAATCTGCCCCAGGACATGTAGGGGAGCGCAATGTAAATATACTCCATGCCATGGAACCACTTCTAAACCTTTGGGATTTAGTTCTGTGATGACTTGTCAAGCTTTCACAGGTTCCAGTTCCTACAAAGTTATTCCAGCTTTGTCACAACAAGATTAAATCATACTAACTTCATTATTCACTTCATTTTACTCCACTATTCTACCATTAAAATAATTATTTCTTTACAACATTTTGTCTGTTACAAATTCCATATTCCTTTACCTAGTCCATCTGGTCATAACACACTTCATTTTATATATCATAAAAATAAACCAAACATATTTCACATATTTTCCTGGGAATTCTTGCCCAGTACACCAGTTGGTAAAACCAGAGAATACCCATTTTACAAGTAAATCACTTTTTCCATGCATATGCTAACACAGCTATAGTTAAATAAGCTTCTCCCTAACAACTCAAAGTCTGTCTCAACTTTACAAGGATCCTCTACAGACAAGCAGACACTCCCTTGAGAGAAATATTAATAAACAATTATCCTTACTTCTTGTCTAAGATAACTGGAATAAACAGTTTAGATCTACTAAGGTAAGTATTAAAAATTCCTATTTTGTTGTGTTATAAAGCTACACTACTTGCAATAATTCCTTTACCTGTTGCCCATTTTTGTATCCCCTTCAAGCCATGTTGATACTGCTAGTTCAAGTCTTTCATAGAAATGTGGGTTAATACATGCCTTTTTTTTTTTTTGTAAGAATTACAAGTAACTTTCTAATTTTACTTTCTTAGGTTGAAAGTGATTAGTATTCTTTTATCAGATGTTTAGGTGAGGTGAGCATGCTTTGCTTACCCTCAAAAGATAGTTTCCTTTCAGAAGCAGTTAGAGGGGCTCAATGTGCCATTAGAAGAGAAGGAGCTGATAAATCCTTTAGCATGCACTAGCTTCCATAGCATTTAAATACTAGTTATAATTTTCCATCTAAAAGATCCAATATGTCCAAAGAATGGAACTGAGAGGGTATATGCTCGTTTTCTGAACTCCCCAGCATTTTAAAGTGCTCTTGAAATACTTTGTAAAATATAATTACTTGGTACATTGGATCTTAGTTGACTGAAATAAGATCAGCTTGTCCTATCATTACTATGAATTGTACTGACTGCAGTATGACATTAGTAGCCACTACTACATTAATTTTCAAGCAAATGCTTCTACCTATTTAAAGATAACATGTGCAACTAAAATAAGGTATCGATTCCTTCTTTTAATGGTATGCTTGGTATGTTTGCAATAAAGGCCTTTTTGTTCCTTGCTCTTAAGGGTAACAAATTGTCTTTGATTGCACCCTGATCTATCAACATGAATAATTCAATCATTTTCCCTTGTGTGAGAATGGGAATTGTTAATCATTGTTAAACTAATGTAAAGGGAGTAAAAAGGAATATCAGATATGTATTTGTTAATGCAAGGATTGCTAAGTCTGTCAAGTTTTAGGCACACTCATCTTTAATGCCTATTAATGAGTAGAGCAGTAACTGATTGATCTATTTTGCACTTGCTTTTTTTACAAAGTCATCAGATGATTTAAATATTCCACAATGGTCAGCTGGGAAAAATTCCATAAACTTTCATCAACACTCAAATGGAACAATTTCAGAATATTACTGACATCAATCTCACTGCTACTAGTTTTTAACATACATTTGGTAAGTATATTCCTTTTTCCTCCAAACACATTTCTTGGTATTGTCATCCAAGATACAAATGCCAGTTGCAATTGCATTAAGAAAACTAGAGAGCAGAGGCAGGAAGAAAATGAGTTACCATTTGTTAACTTAGAGTAATTTCCAGGAGGAAACTTCCAGTGAGGAAAAGTCTTCCAGTCTTAAGAAATAGAAGGTACTGTTCTGAAATTGTAACCCTGGTAAATTCCTGTTTTGTTGTCTTCTAAAATGCTGCATTTCTTAAGAGAGTTTCTGTAAGGTTGTGTTAGCTGTGCTGGTAGCCTCAGCAAGCATACAAAAATCCTGTACAGAGTCTGTCACAGCAGAGCTTGGTTGGAGTCCTTGTCTTGGAGGCCGGTTAAACAGTGTCCTGTTGTGTGATTTGTCATGGCATGGGAGACAGCCCTCTCTTCTTGTCTAAGGACAAGTAACTGTAGCATAGCAGGGCCACAGTTGTGGTGTACCAGGGCCAGTTTTTCAGTTCTAGCATCACTGTTACTGAGCTGTGTTGGAAACGTTAAATGGAATTACTTCCTGCTGGTAAAATTATGGCATATATCAAGTCTGAGTTAAGATATTTTACCTCCTAGTTATGTAAAACCTAGAAGCATTCTGTCCACTGTATAGCAATGCAATGTATTATATCTTAAATGCCTATTTAATAAATCGTGGTAACAAATGAATTTTATTGGTGAACTCAGTTTCAGGAAGTTCAAGAGTTTGGAGGTGAGCTTCAAGATCAGATTTAGTTTTCTGCTCTTCAGTTCCTTCCTTCTGAATATTACAAACTTTACTGGGGACCAATGGATAAGATTTAGATTTCAAGGCCTGTTAGTACAAACCATCTATGTCCTTATGTTGTAAAACCTGAGTTGTCATACTCAGTATGACAATCAATTTGAACTTTAAGTTTAAATCTAAGACACTCCAGACATGAATAGCAAAGGCAAAGTCTGTGAAGATACTGTCTGAGAGATCAAAAATGGTAGTTAGAGGAGAGCACAACTTGTACTTCACTTGTTGTTTTAACAACAGATAACATAATCAGAAAAAATAGTACTCTTATGAGCAAAAAAAGAAAAAAAAAGGAAAATAGCAGAATTCTGTTAATACAGCAAAAGAAAAACTCAGTCTCAGCAAGTGATGTAACTGAGAAAAGAACAAAGCTCATAAGTGGTTTAAGTGCTTTTTATATTTTTTGGAGTTCAGACAATGCAACTACTAAAAAGTCAAAATCCACTTTATGAAGTGTGCAGCACATTATTGTCATATCATTCTCAAAGAGGACTCCAACCAAGTTTTAAAAAAGAAGACAATATAAGAAAAAAAAATCCCTGTTGTCATGAACAAAACACACTTTAGCCAGGTTGTTGACTTGCAACCTTTTAGCAAAAGCCTAGTTAACATATTTCTTCAATTAGTTAGTCTGCCAGATTTAAGTCTGTCCCTCTGAACAGTCACAAAATCTTTACTGAAAGAATCATCTGTTCTCCTACTCTCACCCTGTCTATTGGAAGCAATGAGCTGCAGGTGTCGCAAGGTGAAACTGGAAAACAGCTCTGAAGCACCATTCTTTAGCAGCCATTCATTAATTACATATATTAATTTAAGTCTTGAATGCTATTTCTTACATGTGTCACATATATACCTCAGGTTAGTTATCAAACTATTACTAATCTATTTACTTGACCTCACATTGATATTCTCTACATGAAAATGCAACTGTTTTGTCTTGGCAAAACACACTGCGATTAACAGGCTGACCCACCATTCAGAAAAAAGAATCAAAGACATTGCAGATTCCTGACTTCAGAGGATTTCTTCTGCTCTTCCTCATGTATCAAAGAGAGACACCATTCACATCAAGGGTAAATCAACTTTCCCACATATTTCCCATCAAAGCTCTAGTTTAATATAGCTTTTTGCTTCCAAACTATAACCCAGCTTTTATACCATCACTGTGAAATAGGAAAGTAGCAACTTAATTGTAGGGATGGTCTGAAGTCAGTATCAGAAGCATTAATCAGTTGAGTATTCCTAGATCTCAAACCAGTGGAGTGGGCTGGCAGCAGTTTGGTGCACTGGAATTCTAATTACATGTTTTACATAGCAATTATGAGAAATTTAATTTCCTTATCAGGCAGCAACAGGATCAGTAACGTGGGAAAAAAGGAAAGAGCTGTCTTTGCACACCAGGAAAATTACATTGAGTTCAGTTGTGTCTGCCAACTGCATATGTTTGTAGGAGACATTTACACAGAGGTTGGCAAGGTGTGTGTGTGTGTTCTATTTTAGTTCAGTTAAGGATGAGTTTAGGGCACATCTGTTTATTGATTAGATTCAATCAACAGTTTTTGATTCCTACGTGGCTCTGGAAGATTTTGTCTGTGGGTATTTGTTTTCAGTAAAGTGTTTTTTTTTTCATGGGCAGGAATATATCAAAGGCTTTAGAGGGCAACCTTGTTAAACCTGGAGGCTTAGGAGTGAATCCAAGGAGAATATATATGCCTAAAGCTTGACAGATTTTTTAAAATTTGAAAATATGTAAATCAAATAGGGCATCCACAGAGGCCATTTATATTTAATATCTTAGCTCTGACTGTTGTTTGTGATGTTTCATCTGAGGTTCAATCATTCATAATTTATAATAATTTATAATGGTTGAACTTGATGATCCTAAAGTTCTTTTGCAACCTAAATGAATTTATGAGTCTATAATTAGACAAACCTCTAACTCTAATCAAGAGAGAGAGCTTTCAATTACATCATGTTACTTCAGATCACTCATGGCAGAAGCAAAAAAGATCATGTGGATCATTCTGCTTTCTTCATAACTCTCTGATCATTTCTCTGCATTATCATTCCTACTAATAAATTAAACCCCTCTTGTAAATCTACAATGACAATATGTTACATGTTTTTCCTGGGAAAAGTATTTTATAGTTGTTCTTGAGTGTTCCCTATGTTTTCCCTTGTCTCCTGTTCTGAAGGCTTGTTTTATATTTGCAACGAGTTGTCACTGAACTACACCTTCATGTTATATCTGGATTTTAAAGACCTTGACTCTGCATACCTGACACCCAAATTCTATCCTTGAAACCTAATTTATCAGCTCAAAGAAAAACACCTTACAGGCTTCTGCATTTTTTATGTACATAACTGCCTCCTTGAATACGTGTTGTGTAGGAGCCCAAATACCCACTTCTGGCCATGTAGTGATTTCAGGTCTTAAAAATCAGAGTGGAGGTCACATTTCTTTGACCAATTAAATATTTTTTTGTTCTCACATGCCATCAAGACATTATTTTTTTAGATATTACAATAGCAGTCCTTGGTTCCCACTTGGCAATTTGTGTCAATGTCTCTCATTCCATTGCTTTGGGTCCTTCAACCAGAGCGTGCCCTGCCTGTGTACCAGTGCCAATTATCTCTGCAGCAGCATCACTAAGCACCACGGACCAGTCCTGTCCACAGCCAAATAGCCTGGCATGCTCAAGGGCTTTGCCCTTTATTGTTTGGGGCCTGTTTAGACCAGCTGGGAATTAATGGCAGCTTTGCTGCTGTTTCCAGTCTTGTCAGTCAACAAACATGCATTGTCTGCTTATCCCTATGATATACACCCTATTTTTCTGCTCTCAAAAATGTACATCAGCATACACAAATCCCTTTTTCCCCAAGTCTGTGCTAACGAGAAAGGGCTTTGATTTCAGAGCTGGTCACCATTAAAAAGTTTCAGTGAGTTATTTGGCTCTGTTTCGCCTGATGAGGCCAATGGATGCTATTGCCTTAAGTGATCAAAGCAGGAATGGAATGAAATAAAAAGATAGCCTAATGCCTAATACCAGTTAATGTAACTGGTTTGCTTGTGGAAATAGGCTGGTTTGCCTAGGATTTTCCCATTGCCTGCTTCTTTTACCCTAATACCATATTCCTTCTGCCTCTTTTTTTAATTGTAATTTGCCTAAGATGTACACTACATTAGTACACTATTTCAAGTGTTTCTGAAGAGACATGCATAATCCAAGGTGTTTGTACTGCAGGTGAAATCACAAAGCTGAGTCCTGTGGTTGCAGTTTCACGTTTTCAAGCAGCAGGCTTATGCATTCCTTCTGTGTCAGTATATCCTTGTATTAAGAAACCAGCCAAGATGTTGGCTCTTCCCTGTTGTTCTTCATGTCAAAAGTGAGGAGGGTAATAACACGTAAGAGTTCAATGTAATGAATCACACGGACACAACAGAGTTCAATACCCAGATACACTAAACAGAAGCAGCATACGAGACCTAGAAAACCGAGGAAAACTGTGGATTTCAAATTCAAGGGTTGCAATAAAATTCAAAACAAGGGAATTCTTGCTTCACTTCTAGCCTTCAGCTTTTATGGATGAAGAATTTCTTTCTTGTTGCAGCCCTGCTTAACTGGTGGAATTTGTAGGTTAGTTTTGATATCCCTGTTTCTTGCTCTGACACTTCCTACTGGTAAGAGCTCTCCTTTCTTTTATATGACTGCATGTCTCCTTCCTGGCTTCTTTTTGGTACACATGGAGTTTTATTTGCAGTTTTAGTTGTTGGAAAGAGTTATTTACACAGAATTTTGAACCTCCCTAAAAAATGTTCGAGATATTAGTACTGTTGGGTGGGGTTTAAAAAAGCTCTGAACTCAATGAATAAAGACTCTAAAATTGATTCACCATTCTAGATTTCCCTGGCACTTTCTCACTAAAAGACATTAGCTTGTGATTTCTGAAAGCCTGCGTAAGAGCTATGCATCATTCTCCTGCTTCTGAAGTGCTTAGTTAATTATATTGTGAATGAGGTTTTATTACACAGTAAACTAAATTATGCAAAATATGTTTATGTGTGCAACTAAATATCTAAATTAATTATGTACACAAAAGGCCAAAATTGGTTATTTATTCATGGGAATTGCATATTGCATTGGATTGCTTAGACTCTGGGTAATAGTCATCATTCCAACATAGATCTAGTATAAACTAGAACTTCACTTTTGCCAAGGGAAGGTTCCACAGTATGTGTTTCTCCAGTAGATTCATTCAGGCCTGGGATCTGTGCAGAGCAGCCCCAAGGCCCAGAGCTGCCACAGTCCGGCTGTGCCTGGCCTGGCTGTGCTGAGCCCGGCTGTGCCCTCAGGAGCTGTGCCCTCAGGAGCTGTGCCCTCAGGAGCTGTGCCTGGCTGTGCCCTCAGGAGCTGAGCCCTCAGGAGCTGTGCCCTCAGGAGCTGTGCCTGGCTGTGCCCTCAGGAGCTGAGCCCTCAGGAGCTGTGCCTGGCTGTGCCCTCAGGAGCTGAGCCCTCAGGAGCTGTGCCTGGCTGTGCCCTCAGGAGC